>PVIY010006957.1:0-84600 GCA_004026745.1 Myrmecophaga tridactyla
CATCTCTTCTCAAGCTGTTCCTTGGAGCAGGGCTGAACTTAATCTACCCTATTCCTCCGTCTTCCCAGAACAAAATAAAGTCAGCTTTTGTTTCTTAATCTTGTCTAATAATATCAGTTTTTAGTGAGAACAGTCCATTTATATTTACATAACTGCTATTATTTTGTGTGTAAACTGTCCATCTTAAAATGCCCTTTCTATTTGTTCCATTTTTTCTTCCTTTATTTATTTCTTCTTTATTAATTATCTTTCATTTATTTTTATCACTATAGATCAGTTAGTTAAATACTATTTCACTTGTATAGAATACTACTCCAATTTTTGGTGTATCAAAGTATAATTCTAACTAGTAAATTTCCTCTTCTCCTAGAGGAATATGAGAGAACCATAGAACAGTTTAATTATATTTACCTGCTTTCAATTCATAATGTATGTTATGGTTATTGTTATAAGATCTAAAACATGATTGATACTTTAAACTTTCTCCAAATGATCAATTTCAATTGAAGTTATGAATATAATTTGCTTTGCATTCCTTTTTATTTTTCCTGCATATTTGTTTTCTATCTGAATTCATTGTCTCTCTGACTAAATATCAGCCTTTAATATTTATTTTTATGTAAATACAAAATAGTCACTTCTTTTTTTTGTTTCCCTTAATAGGTATTTATTTTACTTTCATTATAAAAGGATACTTTCATTTAGTATGTAATTCTAAGGTGGCAAATATTTTCTTTAGTTTTCATACTTATAAATGAAAAATCATTTATGTGTCTAACCTTATGATCCTTAAAGATAATTTCTGTTTATTGTGGCTCATCGTAAAGTTCCTCTTACCAATGTCTTGGTTTTTTGCACTTTCACTCTAATGCTTTTAGTTGCCGTTTTCTTTATTTATCTTTCTTGAAAATTATTGTGCTTTTGAATCTGTGGAATATCTGCTATCTATTTTGCAAAGTTCTAAGGTCTGTCTCTTCATATACTTCTGCTCAACTCTCTCTTTCTCATGCTTCTGAGATTAGAAACAAATTAATATTAAACTTTCTTAATGTATTTTCTGTAGCTCTTATTCTCTGTTCTAAGTTTTCCACTCTTTTGGTCTCTGCATGCTTCATATGCGATAGTTTCTTTTGTCTAATCTGCTGTGAAATTCATGTAGTGCATTCTTTTTTAAAAGTATTTATTCCATTGAATTATTAATTTGGTTATTATATTTTCATTTTTAGAGTATTCGCTTTCAAATCTTTAGTGACACCTTTTATAATTTACAATTCTTTGCTGACATTTTAGATTTCAGCTATTTCCATTCATATCTTAAATGTACATATTTTACTATTATAATTCACCATCTGTTTTACCTAAGGGTCTGTTCCTTTAGTCTGTTGTTTGTGCTATTATTTATTTATTTATTTATTTATTTATTTATTTATATTGTTTTATCTCTTCATGGGCCTGTTTATACTAAGGACATAGGGCATTGCATTTGAAAAAAAAAAATAATGTGAGGCCCAGGGTGATGTCATTCTCCCTTATATAGATCCATGTGAAATTTTGCCAGTCATCTGGGAATACTAACAATCTGGAATCATCTAATTTAAAGATTTGTGATTATTCTTGGTCACCTAAATGACTCAAAGGTCAGAAATATTCCATATGAAGACTGATTTATTTTTCACTCACATTAATTTCTATAGCTTCTCAGTTTTTAAGCATTGTGAGAAGTATTTTTCTAGGACCCCCTCCTCATTTGCTAGCTCTAGAAAAACTTTTGGTTGTTTAATTGCACAGGTTCTCAAGAGATTGGATCAGAGTCTTAGCTACCTTTTCTGGATCAGGAAAATTCCTCTTCATAATAAGAGCCCTATGGGCTGCTTTAACTCTCTATATTTTTACCTTCTCCCAGATAGTGGCACAATATTTATTCAGGAACTTAGTAAACAGTTTCTGCTATTAGGAAGATATGTTTATATTTTGTTCTGCTTTCCTATTTGTTTTCACTATGAGCTAAGTCTATCATTACTGGAAAAAGAGGTCTCCTTTCAAGGATGTCAATTCCATTTATGTACAACAAGGACTGATTTTGTCTTATAAGTTATGTCCTTCAAGATGCCTGTAAAATGTATTTTAAGGAGATTTATCCCCCTTTAATATGATAAATAAACTTTATGGTAGAATATTTAGAAAATGCGGAGAAGTAAAATGAAAAAAAGACACTTGCAATCATACCACAAAGTGATAATTAATAGCATGCTGTCATTTATTTTGATGGCATTGTCTACATACATGTATATATATTTCTTTATTCCAAGATAGTTTTTATTCATGTATCAATTTTTAAAGCTTAAAACTTTGACATTTTTCATATCATTCAATATTATCATAGAATCTATATTACAATAATTGCATAATACGTCATTGCATGGATGAACCATTTAATCAATCCCCAGTTGTTGGATATCTAGAGATTTTTAAAAATTGTTTGTTATGATTGTGTGTGTGTACTGTTTTCTAATTAGTTCATATTTATTTCTCTGCTAGAATAGGACTTTTGCTTTTTGAATTCCACTGAGTACTAAATTTAATAACAAACTGGTAGTAAGATCATGATTTATTTATTGATCTATGTATTATGATTGTGCTTTCAAAAACTATAGGAGCCAATGTTTGGTTGATTGAGGGTAATCAAAGAATGGACACCATGACATCTTCATATTCTTAAATAAATTGTCTTACTATACCCTAGTCTTTTGCATTTATTTTAAATTTTTTTAAATAGAGAAGACATAAAATGAGCTTCTCTCTTCCTATTGTCACATGAATATATTACTGCCTCTCTTCAAAAATAAAACAGAGTTTGGAGCAGTCATGTATTATGTCTTCTATGATCATTCTCAAACAACATAGCATTTTTTTCAGCTCAGTGAATGTTACTGCAAGAAATGTGTGACCTTATGAGAAAGGCTTATTTAAAGTTTCTTTTCTATAAAAAGATATCCTGATCATCACCACCACCATGTTTCAAATCAATAAGTCCAGAAATGCAAATAGAAAAGTTATTAAAAATTAATTTCTACATTAAAATGCCTGTGTGACTAATAGCAAGTAAATAATATATATATGGTATCATAAATCTCTGTACTGGCACTAAACCCCTCTTCTCATAAAAACATTGTGATTTGCATGCACTGGTTATGCTTTGAAATTTATGAACAACAAATAGCAACATGACAGGAGAAAATATCATACTATGAAAGAAAAATGGTAAAACAGAAAGGACTTAAATGAGAGAATTGGCTCAAGAAAGAAATGGACTTAAGATTCACTTTGATGTTCGTAGCCTTGCCACTTTTCTTAGGTGGTGCAGTAAAAAGATTATACAGATAACAAGTAGTTTCACTATTAAATATGTCTGATAGAAATATTTATTTGTGTATTTTGTTTTTTCAATTCCTCTATCTTCACAGTGGGATTTTAAAAGACAATTATTTCATTATTTAAGACCAAAGCATAAGTACTCATAAAGAGAGAAAAATAAAGTGACTAATATGGGTGAGAAGCTAGATATACCATTGTTCTCATTAGACTTTATATTAATATGATTTACTATGCATACTCTATAAAATAATTAAAACCTAATTAGTATGTGTAACTTTTAGTACATAGGGCAGAAGAGGATGGAATTATCTAACAGAAGATAGTACAGGACAGACACATTGGTTTGGATTTATCACAGAGTCTTTCTGAATCATACAATTAATAAGTTACGATATTTTTGTTTTCAAGTGAGTATACTCCAACTCAAACTGGCCTCTACAAGGATAATAGAAAATGAATTCATTGTCTCTTGTGACTAAGAAGTCTATGGATAGACCAAGCTTAAGATGGACTTATCCAGAGGGTCACATTTCTCAGTTCCATCTTTGAAGTTTTACTTTCTGTACATATCTCTACAATTCTAGCCTCCAATCCTATGTTCAAAAAGTCCCTGGAATATCTCCCAACAATCACAGGAAAAAGTCTCTTTGTCTCTCACTGATTTTGATTGTATATCCTTGATGTGTGTATCTTTCTACCAAAAATAGAAATCAGAAAATCTACATACAGAATTAACCAGGTCTGAATCATAAGTCCACCCCTCAGCCCAGGGATCACATCAACTGTTCAGAAACACACGGCCTAAGATTGGAGAAAGAGGTTGATGACCAGAAGAAAACAATAATAAGAGAAAATATGTATTGTGTGCAGCAAAACAGGAGGTCCATTGTAATCCACTGTGATGGCTGTCCAACATACTAACTCACGTTTTAAAATGTACAAACACTGTTAAAAACCCTACATTCACATAAGGCAACCCACATGCTGTTGAAAATGTAATTACTTATTTTCCAAAGAAAAAAATTCCAGATTTCAATTTGCTGCTGTATCTAGCTGTGTATCTTGCATTTCCATGGTATACATATTCTTCTTCAAGAACTATGGAAATGGTGCCTCATCATCTAAATGAAACACCATATCATGTCCACTACATCCATTTTAGACAAGAAAAGGTGAAATAAATGCTGAACAATTAATGAAAACAGTAACAGGACCAACCACTCTAGAATGTGCCACAAGATTTTATTCCTCATCAATCCAAATTCCTACTTGATAAGAGTACATAAGTAGGTCTTGTTATCTCTCTCTATCATCTATATATCAACAATTTGACAATACACATTGAGAATTTTAAAATGAAAATCTATTCTAGCAATATGACCCCAAAATTCACAAAAACATGCAATATCATAGCTTTGAATATGGTGGTAAAAATGTAGAACCAATTTAAATATTAAAAAATAATATGGGAAGATGAACAGGTAGGAACTTTCAAGAATCAGTTCTTCCACCAAAAAAAAAAAAATATATTGAACTGGCATGAGCTGTCTCAATCAATTATATGACACTCCAGAGTCTAGTGGAACACTGAGTAGCACCCCAGGAAGAGCTGGATGAAACGACTGGTAAATTGTGATACTGGTGAATTTCACCTTCTGTGTAGTGGCTTCCATCCTTTACCCAACAGGCTCATAGCAGGCAGCAACGGGTACTGCAGACAAGGTGCAGCTTGTTGGGGCCAGGGCAGGATACAAAGAATTAGTTCTCCAAAATCTGGGATGTGTGGTCTGATCTCTGATTACTGCTTTGATCAGCTATTTCAAATAGCAAGGGGCTGGATCTGAGAGAGGCCATTGCTCAAGTCCCCCTAGGGCAAAAGCAACATAGGACTATTAAAGACAGCACACTTTCTCAGACCTATGGAAAACAGTTTAAAGGGCTTCAGTAACTAGGCAAATGTGGGACCAAGGAAACACCTGTTCAAAAGACATAGGAGAAGCTCCTGGTGCTTTTGCTAACATCTTCCCTGTTTTTTCCCCAGTGCAGTGTGGAGCCAGCCTGCACTCCCATTGTGGGTCTCTGGCCATGTTCAGAGGGAGCAGTAACAACTCTGGGCACACTGGAATACCTGTCTCTGCATGCCAACCAATTGGAGGAAGTCTGAAAGACTGGAGCCAGGAAACTCCTCTCAGGCTTGCCCTCACAGAATTTGCCCTCCAGGCAGAAACAGTTTAGGACAGCTAAAGCAGTGTAGGAAGCTATTAAGTCAAAGCACCCTGGGGCAAAGGCTTACTTATTTTAAGCTATATCCTAGAGCATAAGGAAAGGGAGAGATCTATTTCATAGAGAGTAGAGGGAGCATTTGAATTCCTATAAACTGGGGAACTCATAAAGCCATTAGCTAGATAAGCCTAGGACAAGACACAGGTTCAGAAACTGTTACAAGGTCTTTAAGTCAGAAACTGTTACAAGGCACAAAGAAGGTCACTATATACTGATAAAAAGGTCAATTCAACAAGAAGACTTAACATATATATGCACTTGATAGAAAAGCCCCAAAATATATGAAGCAAATATTGACAGATTTCAGATTAAAAGGAAGAAATAGGTAGTTCTACATTAATAGTAATAGACATCAATACACAGCTTTCAATAACGGATTGAACATGTAGACAGATCAATGACTAAATACAAGACTTGAATGATACTATAAACCAACTAAACCTAACAGACATATACAAAAACATTTCACCCAATAGCAGTAGAATGTGCATTCTTCTCTAGATCACATGGATCATTCTCTAGGATAGATGATATGTTCCATCACAAAGCAAGACTCAATAAATTTTAAAAAATTGCAATTATACAATGTATCTTCTCCAACCACAGTGGGATGATGCTCACAATCATTAACAGGGAGAACTAGAAAATTCACAAATATGTGGAAATTAAACAACACACTCAAACTACCCAATGGCTCTGTGGTAATTAGATTCAGTTGTCAACTTGGCCAGGTGAAGACACCTAGTTCTTTTGCTGTGGACATAACCCAATGGTATGTGAACCTCATCTGTTGCTGATTACATCTGCAGTCAGCTAGGAGGCGGGCCTGCTGCAATGAATGACATTTGACTTAATTGACTGGTGCTTAAATGAGAGAGCTCAACATAGCACAGCCCAAGCAGCTTGGCATACCTCATCTTGGCACTCGCTACTCAGCCCAGGCCTTTGAAGACGCAGAAAGAAGTCACCCTGGGGAAAGTTGTTGGAACCCAGGGGCCTGGAGAGAAAACCAGCAGAGACCATCCTGTGCCTTCCCATGTAAGAAAGAAACTCACTGGAAAGTTAGCTGCCTTTCCTCTGAAGAATTAACAAAATAAATCCCCTTTTATTAAAAGCCAATCCATGTCTGGTGTGTTGCATTCCGGCAGCTAGCAACTAGAACAGGATCAAAGAAGAAATCACAAGGGAAATTATGAAATACCTTGAGGCATATGAAAATAAAAACAGTACAGCATGTGATGCAGCAAATTAGCATTAAAAGGGAAATTTATACATCTGAATGCATGGTGCTGGCACAAGGAAAGATTTATAAATCAATGGAATCAAAGTAACATTGCAGAAGCAAATCCTAACATTTATAGTTGTCTTAGTTTGTAAGCTGCTGGAATGCAATATACCAGAAACAGAATGACTTTTAAAAAGGGGAATTTATTGAGTTGCAAGTTTACAGCTCTAAAATTGGGGAAATGTCTAAACTAAGGCATCCAGAGAAAGATACCTTGATTCAAGAAAGGCCAATGGGTCAGCTGGAAAGGCACGTGGTGACCTCTGCTAGGTTTCTCTCCTGGCTTCATGTTCATAAGGATTCCCCAGGGGTGTTCTCTATCTGCATCTCCAAAGATCTCTGGCTGTTGGGCTCTCTTGGCTCTGTGGGCTTTGTTGGTTCTAAGCATTTTCCAAAATGGTTCCTTCTTAAGGGGCTCCAGTAAGAAACCCCATTTTGAATGGGTGAGACGTCTCCATGGAAACCATCTAATCAAATGCTACCGCCCACAACTGGTTGGGTCATATCTCCATGGAAACAATAGAAAAGATTCCACCCAGCAATATTGAATGAGGATTAAAGGACATGGCCTTTCTGGGGTAAATAATAGCTTCAAATCCCACACAATGGTCAATTGATTTTTGACAAAGGTGGCAAGTCTGCTATTTTGGGGAAGTTAAGTCTCTTTTACAAATGGTGCTGGGAAAACTGGATATCTATATGCAAAGAATGAAGGGTGACTCCTATCTTATATCACATAAAAAATTAATTCAAAATGGATAAAAGACCAAAATTATACAATTCCTAGAAGAAAATATAAGGAAACATATTTAGGACCTTGTATCAGGCAATAGTTTCTTAAACTTCATACTAAAAGCACAAGTAACACAAGAAAGATAGATAAATGGGACTTAAAAACTGGTGTGCATCAGAGGACTTCATTATGAAAGTAAAAAGGCAACCTACAGAATGGGAGAAAATATTTGAAAACCACATATCCCATGAGGATTTAAGAACCAGAATTTATAAATAAATTCTACAACACAGCAACATAAAGATACACAACCCAAATAAAAATGAGCAAAAGTCTAGAACAGAAATTTCTCCAAAGAAGATCTACAAATGTTCAAAAAGCACATGAAAATATGTTAATCATAACACTGGTGCAGCCCCTGTGGAAAACAGTGTTATGTTACCTCAGAAACTTAAGTACACAATTACCCTTTGACCCATCAGACTCATCAATCCCACTTCAAGGTATACATCCAAAAGAATCGAAAGCAGAGACTGGAACAGATATTTGTATATTGATGACTGTGGTAGTTAGATTTAGTTGTCAACTTGGCCATGTGAAGGCACCTAGTTCTGTTGCTGTGGACATGAGCCAATGGTACGTGAACCTCATCTGTTGCTGATTACATCTGCAGTGGGCTAGGAGGCGTGCCTGCTGCAATGAATGATGTTTGACTTAATTGGCTGGTGCTTAAATGAGAGAGCACAATGTAGCACAGCCCAAGCAGCTTGACATACCTCATCTCAGCACTCACAGCTCAGCCCAGGCCTTTGAAGATGCAGAAAGAAATCAGCCTGGGGAAAGTTGTTGGAACTCAGTAGCCTGGAGAGAAGGCCAGCAGAGATTGTCCTGTGCCTTCCCATGTAAGAAAGAACCTCAGATGAAAGTTAGCTGCCTTTCCTCTGAAGAACTAATGAAATAAATCCCCTTTTATTAAAAGCCAATCCGTCTCTTGTATGTTGCATTCTGGCAGCTAGCAAACTAGAACAATGACCATAGCAGAATTATTCACAATTGCCAAAACTTGGAAACAACTCTAATGTCCATCAATAGCTGGATGGATAAACAAATATGGTATGCAAATACACTGGAATATTATGCAGCTGTTAAAAGGAGTAAAGCTCTGATACATGTGATAACATGGACAAAGACATTATATTGAATGAAATAAGCCAGACTCAAAAGAACAAACATTGTATGATCTCACTGATACGAAGTAATTAAAATAAGCAAACTCATAGAGTCAGACAGTAGAATACATGTTACCAGGGGCTGAGGTGGAGGTAGGGAATGGAGAGTTAATGCTTAATGGGTACATAATTTCTGTTTGGGGTGATGGAAAAATTTTAGTAATGAATAGTGGTGATGGTAGCACAACACTGTAAATGTTATTAATATCTCTGAATCATATATCTGGATGTAGTGAAAAAGGGAAAATTGGGGGTTTATATATGTTAGTGGAACAAAAATTAAAGAAAACAACCATTGGACTGTACAACACAAGGAAATGTAATGTAAACTATAGTAATATAGTATAATGTAAATTATAATATTTTCTCTTCCATTGTAACAAAGGCACTACATCAATGCATAAAGTTAATCATGGAGGTGGGTACATGGGAATTCTGTATTTTCTGCATGATTTTTTGTAAACCTATCACTTCTCTACTAAGATAAAAGAATGAAGAATAATGTGGAAAACTGAGTAAGAGGTATATGGGAACTCTGTACTATCTTTGTCTTTGAAATGTTTCTGCAAATCTAAACTTATTCTAAAACTAAAAAGTTTATTTTAAAGATAGTAGACTGCTTATACAACCTTTTATGAACACCAAAATTTTATTAATGGATACATTATTTCGTGAGAATAATTTCATAATTTGGGGGTTATAAAAATATTCTTGTATAAATTCAAACAGTTGGGTCTAAAATAAAGATGGGAAATATTCGTAATCCCACATTCCATTGGTAAAACTGAGTTTTACCCATTTGCATAGTTTTAAACTGAGATGTTCAATGACTATAGTGACCCTTGCATACAAGTGTCCCACTTTGCCCTGAAAGCACATCTGAAGAGTGGACACCAACTCACACGGCATAAATGTGTCCTTCTGAATTCTTAAGAATATTGTCTTTCCAATTTGACCTATATAATTTTGGTCTCACCCCTATTTCTTTCAGAAGTCAGGGTAGCCTTTTCTTCTGACAGTTCTGTGTAGGGCAATAGGGACAGGTTTCATTTTGTTTATATGTTTGTTTATTTTCCTTTGAATATTAATGTTGGATGAGCTCATGTTAGGAAATTTGGAAAGTAAATAAATTTATAAAGAGGTAGGGAAAAGGGGGGGTCATGGTGGCTCAGCAGGCAGAGTTCTCACCTGCCATGCCAGAGACCTGGGTTCAATTCCTGGTGCCTGCCTGTTCTAGTCTGCTAGCTGACGGAATGCAATATACCAGAAACAGAATGGCTTTTAAAAAGGGGAATTTAATCAGATGCTAGTTTACAGTTCCAAGGCTGAGAAATTGTCTCAATTAAAACAAGTCTATAGAAATGTCCAATCTAAGAGGTATCCAGGGAAAGATGCCTTGGTTCAAGAAGGTCGATGAAGTTCAGGGTTTCTCTCTCAAGTGGAAGGGCACATGGTGAACACCGTAAAAGTTTCTCTCTCATTTGGAAAAGCACATGGTGAACACAGTCAGGGTTCCTCTCTCATCTGGAAGGGCACATGGAGAACACAGCATCATCTGCTAGCTTCTTCTCCTGGCTTCTTGTTTCATGAAGCTCCCCGGGAGACATTTCCCTTCTTCATCTCCAAAGGTCACTGACTGGTGGGCTTTGCTTCTCGTGGCTATGTCATTCTGCTCTGCTCCCTCTGAATCTCTCATTCTCCAAAATGTTTACTATTTTATAGGACTCCAATAAACCAATCAAGACCCACTCAAATGGATGGAGACATGTCATCACCTAATCCAGTTTAACAACCACTCTTGATTAAATCACATCTTCCAGGGAGATGATCTGATTGCAGTTTCAAGCATACAGTGTTGAATGGGGATTATTCTACCTTTATGAGAAAGGATTTTGATTAAAACTTGGCTTTTCTAGGGGACATATATCCTTTCAAACCAGCAAACTGCCCATGCTAAAAAAAAAAAGAAGCAGGGAAAATATATTGTAATCCTCATGCTCACAATTCAGAGATAAGCAAAATGATATAATGTTGTATAATTATTTCATCTTTTATTGTTATAGTTCTTACATTACCAAGTTTATCTTTCTATGCTATATAGCCTATGTCTTTACTCATTGTCATCAAGTAGGAAATTTCCTGACTTTTAACAATTTGTCCATACCATGCCCTAAAATAATTTCCAAATAGATTAAAATTTTAAATTCCAAAAAGCACAAAATGAACATTTAAATAATGGAAAGATGCATGTATAAGGATACTTTTCTCTATGATACTTATAATTAGAAAATGAAAAGGATTGAAAACAACCTAGACAGATATTGCTTAATCAACATGATACTCTGCATCTAATAAAAAAGATATTGCAGATAATTTTATATTAATTGATCAAATATATCATTGGCTAAAAATTATGGCTAACAAAACAGCATATTCAGTGGGGCCCTATTTTAAAATGTTGGTTTAAAACATGTATGTACTCTTTAATCACCACTCCCAGCTTGTAAGTTATTATGACTTCATTCTTCTTGGCTTCACATTTCTGGTCCTTTGTTACACATTTGGACTTTGCCAAATTTGCCTCTTTGACACTGACCTGTCACTCTTTCTCTAACTCTCCCAGTTCTAAATCATTCTATTGACTACATCTGACACATGCTGGTGAGCCCCACAAGACTACTGACTTAGCTGGTTGGCACTCCTTTCAAGCTTGTTCCAACTTGTGTAGAAGGATTACCTAATAATTTAATTTCCCTTAGAGGAATTTATTTAAAGATGTAGGGTCAATGCTTAATTATCACTACCAGCAATCATTCTGTAGCATATTCAGTGTACATGTGAATGAAGAAATGTGTCAGAGCAGTCATCTTCAATTCTAAATGGGTGCCTAAATTAGCACCCATGAAAACTGTGACATGAAAACTGTATTTTTTTCAATGCTCCCTTTCTGGAATCAAGGAATTCCTGTTTTATGAGAGGGCTGAAAAAACTCACTAAGGGGGACATTTTGTTTTAATGACTCCTTAAACGTTACCCAAACTCAGGAAAGCCAATCAGTATCCAGGGCAACTTTTGATAATATTATGTAACTTATTTATTTAACAAGCTGGACTGAGTTAAGGTATGAGAAATATAAGAGCATTGCTCTTTTTTTTTAAATTTGCATATGGGCAGGAGGCACCAGGGATCGAACTCCAGACCTCCAGCATGGCAGGTAGGAGCTCTGCCTGCTGAGCCACAGCAGCCGCCCAGCATTGCTCTTTTAATCAGTGCTTTTCCTACCCTGCCTTTGGACACAGCTCATAGCTTTTCCAATCATCTTCAATTATCAAGAACCAGTCTCATTTTTTAGGTATTAAAAAGCCAATCCAGTCATATCAATGCTTCAGTCCCTCATTCAGTTTATAGCTTCCCCTTATCAGAGACTGACTCAGACTAACATCTGTGGGAGAAAAGGTGTGCATGACTGTATTTTTTTCTTTAGCTATTTCACCATTGTATTGTTCCAATCCTCCTCTATTCTTCAGCATAATGCCCCTAGATCTCTTTAACTGATGAAGAATTGCCTTGAGGAAGGGTCGTGAGGGAGAGGCAGAAAATATATTTTTAGACAGCTGTGGTTGTAATCTGACATTGACATTTCAGGTATGGAAAATGCCTAAATTTTGAGTCTTTTTTCAGTGTGTGAAACTTTATGATTTTTCTGCTAGATAAATAATGCATTTAGGCAAGAATTATCAATCAATGGCTACTAAAACTATTACTTCCTGGTAAATGGAGAAATGTATAATGAATAGATCAGGATGATAATATCCAAATCCACTGGTCAATTTTATCCTTAAAATTAGGAAAACCAGAGTATTTTATACTTCCCAATATGATGGAAAAGTAAATATACACTATCACCTGTGTAGTAGTCTTGGAAAAAATTGAATTTGAAGTAAATCCAGATTTTAAAGCTTAGTTCATTTCTTTATCCAGAAGAAAATTGGCAACAATTAAGCAATTCACCATTGTGTCATGCATCCAGAACCCTATTTGCTAAATATTTTCCCCCAAAAAAGATTCTGATTCAATATGTCATACATTTTACCCTGGAATCTGCATTTTTAACAGAATCCAAGGTGTTTCTGATGCCCTTGTTTAATGGACTGTGGTTTGAGAAATGTAGCCTTAAGCATTCTCTATTAACTTTAATGTATTATTCTAAATTGCTTTTCATTTCCTCTATTACAGTTTTCTCCTTGTATTTCTCCATCTTGTTTTAATAGTCATCTCAGCATTCTGGTACTCAAGTATGAAGAAACTAAATGCATATTCCAGTTGATATCTCTATAGTCATTTAGAGTTAGACCATCATCAATTTGTTCTTTACTATAATGGTTACTAATATATATAGAATATTACTAGCCTGTTCTGAAAGGCAAATCAAACTACAAATTCAGGTCTCACTTGGTATCTACCTTTCCTTTTGAATTTCATCCAAACTGACTATTCTTTGTATTTTTCTTTCCTTTAGGGTATTTGCATTTCATATTATAAGTCTCCTGTTGCAGGAGCATGCCATTTTCCAAGCTAAGTATTTTTCATTTACAGAGGTGGGTAACTGTAGACAAACATTTAATTCATATCCCTGGTGACACTGATCACATACAAACTGTATGTAGGTGTTGTTCCTTGAGCTTTAAAATGATTGTTTTATTTTAGTATTGTTTTGTTATATTTCTCTGCAATTGATGTTTAACAACCTGATTAATCCAAATATCATAACAATTGATGATGGTTTTGCATGTTATACTGATTTTATTCTATTGGGGATTGAATGAAAACCCCCACAAAAGGTATACTCAAACCTTCACTTCTGATTCTGTGGATGTGAGCCCATTTATCTATTTATAAGTAGAACTTCTGAAGATATGATCAGCTCAGGTGTAGCTGAGCATGGATCCAGCCAGCCGTTTAGAATCCGAGAGGAGTGGTGGCATTCTCCCTGAACAACGGAGAACAAGGCTTGTCCTGTCCAAGCACCAGGTGTGGACCTGCCCTTACATGAGTAGTTCTCCTTTCTGGAAAGGGAACGTTTATCCTATGTGTTCTAGTTTGCTAGCTGCGGGAATGCAACACACCAGAGACGGATTGGCTTTTAATAAAAGGGGATTTATTTTGTTGGTTCTTCAGAACCAGAAGAAAGGCAGCTAACTTTCCACTGAGGTTCTTTCTTACGTGGAAGACACAGGATGGTCTCTGCTGGTCTTCTCTCCAGGCCCCTGGGTTCCAACAACTTTCCCCGGGGTGACTTCTTTCTGCATCTCCAAAGGCCTGGGCTGAGCTGCAAGTGCTGAGATGAGGAATGCGGAGCTGCTTAGGCTGTGCTACGTTGCGTTCTCTCATTTAAGCACCAGCCAATTAAGTCAAATGTCACTCATTGCAGCAGACACGCCTCCTAGCCGACTGCAGATGTAATTAGCAACAAATGAGGTACCATTGGCTTATGCCCACAGCAACAAGACTAGGCATGCTTACCTGGCCAAGTTGACAACTGAATCTAACTAACACACTATGCTTATACTACAATCGCTTATTGGAAACCAATAGCTTGTTTTCTAGGTTTCAAGGTCCACAGACAAGAGACATTTTGCCCCAGGTTAGACACACCTATAACTGATTTTTATGAGACTTTTGACTTAGCATTGTTCTAAAACAATGCGAAAAGATGTTTGGAATATTGTGGTGGAGTCGATGTATTTTACATGTGGGAAGAAATTGTCTTTTGAGGGGTCCAGAGGACAGACTGTTGGGAATGGAATCAACACAATATGCCCACAAAAGGCATATTCAGGTCGCAAGTGGCTGTAAACACATTGTTATATAGGACCTTTGACTCTTATTAAATTGTGCCCAAACTGAATGAGGGTGGTCCTTGAATCCAGTATTGCTGAGTAAACAAAAAAAAATTGGACACAGTAAAGAAGAAGCCATGGGAACAGACAGAAGGTAGAAGTCAATTGAACCTGAAGGAGAAAGGAGAAGATGCCACATGTGCATGGCCATGTAATAGAAGAGTGAAGGAATCCCAAAGATTGCCAACAAGCTGGAAGATAGCAACCCTGGGAACAAACCAGATTTCCAGCCTCTGAAACTATGAACCAATAAATTTCTATTGTTAAGCCAACCCATTGCATGCTATTTCTTTTAGCAATTGAGAAAATAAAATATATTCTAAAATATCTCTTCAACTTTTAATTCACTTCACATTTGAAGCTCAGTGAATGAGGCAAACATAAAGACATTTAGAAGATTTCATTTTAAAAAAATTATAAGTATATCATTAAAATATTTTTAAAAACTTTACTATATGTTTATTAAATTTATTAGATTAAGATTTTTTCCTTAAACTAGAATTAAATATTTATCAGACAATATCCCTTTATAAATATGATTTATTTTATTCAAGATGAGATACACTTGGACTGTTCAAATGCAAAAGCTCATAGAATTGGGTCACAGCATTGTCTCTATACAATTGCTGGTGTTAATTTGTTCATTATAGGAAATATTTAGGATTTTTATTCATTAGACAAATGAATGAGCATTTGAACATATGAGAATTAAACAGCATTATTCCTTGTGGCACTTGATATAAATGAGAACATATGAGCTTTTTGAGGGATGCTTAACCAATTGGCTTTACAGCCTCTAATTGTGTAGGTTTCAGACATTTGAAAATCATAATTATCACTTGATTTTGTTTAATGAGAATGATCTACCTTTATCGCATGCATATTTCTGCATTAATGATATTCCTTCCTGAGTGTCTATCAATTTTTAATAGTCAAATCTAGACATGCAATCCTTTTCTTTATTTCTTTTAATTATTTTACTCTCAGAATTGGACTCCAACTGCACTAGAAGTCATCATATAATCCAAGCACTGTAGGATTCAATTAAAATCTTTCCTTTATACAACCTGTCCCTTTGGATAGTAGATGAAGCTCATGGAAAGGAAATAGCAAAAAAAAAAAAAAACTGTGGATATTTAGTTGGTGAATATGAATTTCCCAAAACTTCATATATATTTATAAGAAACAAATCCTTTGAAGTTATATTGTTCCAGGTTCTTTTATTTTTTTCTATGGATACCCACATTATGTGAAGTAATTACAATAAATAGCAAATTATAATCTGTGTGCATGCCCAGGCATAGTAGTACTCAGTAGATATGTACGTGAAAAAATATAAAATGCTTTAGAACCATGACCAAGAATAACCATGGATATTAACACTGATGACTTCAATATATATTTATTAATTGCCACTCATTCAATGAGTGTTTATTGACACTTGCTGTGAGCCAAGACACTGTCCAATGTGTTGGTGATTCAAGCAGATGCATGTTCCGCTCTCAGAGCACTTCCATTTTAGTGCTTTGGCATTGGTTATATCATGGCAAACTCAGAATACGTAATGATTACCCTTATGGAACTGAAGTTCTAAGCACACTGGGTGCTTATTACTCTTAAGCATGTAATTCAATTTTTTATAAATTATATATGATAACTAATAGTTAAGCTAATTGTCCTGTTAATTATTTGTAGTCCATTTTCTAGATAATATAAAATACAATGTTCTACTTATAGATAATCATTAATGATAGTCTACTTTCATTTCTTACATGATTGTTGGGAGAAAACATTCTAAATTACTACAATTCTGAGTTGATGAGATGGCTTTGCATATTTTCCCCATTTTAACTACAGCTGAATCTTAAAATATGGTTCAGTGGCCTCTGGTGTTCGTGGGTTTTAGTCACATGGGTCATGAATTCAATTAATAGTTGTTATAGAAATAGCAAATCATGTAATTACTAGGAAGCAGTTTATTTACATATTTTTATTCATTACAAATGAGACATCATAGAGTGGTATATCACAATAATTTGATAAAATTAAGCTGTAAGTGTGTCCCATGGGTGAATGTGGATTTTTAGCGACTCATATATAAAGAAGTAATATATATACGTATATATATATATATATATAAAATACACACATACATATATTTGAGAACTACTCCTCAACAAAAAATATTCATGGATACAATATTCTAGCTCTAATTCTTTCCTTTAGTGGGTTTAATATCTGTCTACATATCAGGAGTGCTCTTGTTCTGTGGACACTTCATTCTTCAGTATAGACTTGCTTATATTTCAAGACATTATTCCTTCCCTTTGGCTTAGAATATGCATGGACAGCATTATAATAAATAAAATAAAATGTCTCCACTTTAGTTTCCTGGCTGCTAAAATAAATCCCATGCAATCGATTGGCTTAAACAATGGGAATTTCTTTGCTCACTGTTCTGAGGCTAGGAGGAGTCCAAAATCAAGGCATCATGAAGGCGACACTTTCTCCCAGAAGCCTATAAGATACTGGAATCGATTGTTGATGATCCTTGGCCCTTGACTTTTCTGTCACCTGGCAATGGAAATGGCAGCCTCTCCAGGCTTCCCTTGGTCCTATGATTTCTGTAATTTGCTTTCTCTCTGTTTGAATTTCACTCTGCTTAAAAAGGAAGCCAGTAAAAGGATTATGACCATCCTGATATAGATGGACCATACGTTAACTGAAGTAAACTCAACAAAAAGTCCTATTTACAATAGGCTCATACACAAAGGAATGGATTAAGTTTAAGAAAATGTTTTACTGGGGGACATAGATCCAAGCCACCACAGTCTCATCACCCTTCTTCATTGTTTCCTTTCTTCTGAGACTCCATGTTTTCAATGTTAGTATAATTTTTGCTCACCTCCACATGACTTGTACTTTTTGCATCTTTTCTGTCTCCTTAAACACTCCTGTTGACTTCTGAAAATGTTTTTCAATCCAGTCTTTCGGCTCACTAATTCATTCTTTGTCTGTATCCATTGTGGATCCATTATTTTTATTTTAACACTTAGTATTTTTTTAGTAGGGATATTTCCACTTTAAAAATGTCTTGCATCTGTTTTGAGGATATTTGCTAAGCTTATTTTTAAACTGTGATATATTTCTGTCAATAATTCTTATGCATGTGATAAATATTGGTCAGCTTTTATTTGTTTTTTAAACCAAGCTTTCCTTTTTTGAGCCAAAAGCTCCTGTTTCCCTGGGAGGATTCAGTGTTCATTTTATAATATACATTAATGAAGAGCTGAAGGTCGAGCTCTGGTTTGCACTCCTACATTTGAGATTAAGGAACTTGGTGGGAGGATCCCCAAGATGAAGGAGACTGGGCATCACTGAACTACTGTTGATTATCTTTGCATGCTGCCCTCTTTCGAGGATTCGCTTTTAAATTCTTTATCTGTCAGGAGTTCCCCTGTAAGTCCTCAGGAAGCAGTAGTATTGCGCAGAAGTGATCTCTTCATATTGTAATCAAAGGCTAATGGAGGTTGAAGGGCAAGAAGGTGAAGGAAGAAATGAATGCTTCAGGGAAGCTGGAAAACCTTCACCTATTTTAATCACTTCTTTGATCAGCAAGACTTTTCAAGATTGTAATATTGTACCAGGGACATCTTTCTGCCTGAACTCTTCCCTGTTCCTGCAGCAAAGCCCAAGACTTCAATCTTTCTGAGGGTACGTGGAGAAAAGAAGAAAGCAGCACTTTAAAATTCTTCCCTACCTGTCTTCCAATTCAAGCTGTCACTACCATCAGCTCCAAACAGCTTTCAATCTTCCTAGAGCTTTTCAGTTTTTATATCACTTCCTCAAATCCGTGCTTCACTCTTTCGTTTCTTTAGGTTCAGTTTGCAGGAAGGAAGCTAGCTGTCCAGGCCAGTTCTGCATCGTGTCAGTGTCCTTTGCTTTTAGCAGAGACATTTTCACATGTATAATGGTGAAGATCATAATGCCCTAATAAATTATTGAGTGTAGTTTTTAAATATGCTTCCTTTCCTGTAAGAAGCAAACATTTTAGCAACCCACAGATTTCAAGGTGCTGCTGAAAGCTCTAACCAACATGACTTTGTTTTTGCTCTTATTATCCTGATTAGGATGGTATTTGGTTTTTGTTTATCTTCCTCAGAAAGATTATCTTATTTAAGAACCATCTATAAACAAGTCTCTGAAAAAATAATTTGTTAGGTGTTATATGTACAAAGGGACTATATGTGTTTCATAACATAATTGCCACACATAGAATTATGAAATGAAAAAATTATAAATTTCGATAGTAAAATCCATAAACCTCATTTGGGGTTTAATGCCGACTGTAGCACTTCATCATTTCTGTAAGGAATATGTTACTCCTCCAGAGTCCTAATTCATAATGCCTTGCACAACGGACACTTAAGAGAAGTATTCATGATTGATTTTTCACATCATTCACATTTCCTTCTACCCCTAAGCATGCATTGATAAACACTTTGCCTACCTTTTTTCAACTACAAAGATGAGTCCATCTCTGGAGTTAAGTGCTAAGAATATTTAAGTCATACTATTCAGAATAGGGATAAATTGTATAAAAATGATACTATGCTTGGGACAATTTTTTTTGCTAACCCCCAAAATCATAATTGTTATTGATTAATTGACTCATTTATCCATGTAAAAACATTCATCTAACATTTACTATTTGTCACACACTTTTCAAATCAGTGTGTTGGATAGGAAAATGGATAAAATGTGGATCTTATACATCTTTCAGTGACTTAAGAGCAAGGGAAATTTATGTGGTAGGAGATAGCAAGTACAATTACCTATGTAATACAATACAATGATTATTTATAAGTGAAATGATAAAATGTTGGAGAGATTGAAATCAGCGTCACTGAACAGGTGAGAATCAAAAGATGTTTGTGAGTTTCTACACAGAGAAGTAGAATAAGAAACTTTTAGCATGGGAATTGGTAATTGAGTGTGCTGGTTTGAAAGGATGTATGTCCCCTAGAAAAGCCATGTTTTAATCAAAATCCCCTTTTGTAAAGGCAGAATAATTCCTATTCAATACTGTATGTTTGAATCTGTAATTAAATCATCTCCCTGGAGATGTGATTTAATCAAGAGTGGTTGCTAAACTGGATTAGGTGACTGCATGTCTCCACCCATTTGAGTTGGTCTTGATTCATTTCTGAAGTCCTATGAAAGAGGAAACATTTTGGAGAATGAAAGAGATTCAGAGAGAGTAGAACAGAACCACATAACCATGAGGAGCAGAGTCCACCAGCCAGAGATCTTTGGAGATGAAGAAGGAAAATGTCTCCCAGGGAGCTACATGAAACAGGAAGCCAGGAGAACAAGTTAGCAGATGATGCTGTGTTCTCCATGTGCCCTTCCAGATGAGAGAGGAACCCTGACTATGTTCACCATGTGTCTTTCCACTTAAGAGAGAAACCCTGAACTTCATCGGCCTTCTTGAACCAAGGTATCTTTCACTGGATGCCTTAGATTGGAAATTTCTATAGACTTGTTTTAATTGGGACACTTTCTTGGCCTTAGAGCTGTAAAACTAGCAACTTATTAAATTCCCCTTTTTAAAAGCCATTCTGTTTCTGGTATATTGCATTCTGACAGCTAGCAAACTAGAACATTGAGCAAGAACTGGTATATGCAAATGCATGGAAAAGAGAAAGGGATAGAGAAAAGGAAGGTTGGAGGGAGGGAGAAAAGAAGGAGAGAGGGAGAGAAAAGAAAGAGAGTGAGAGAAAGAGAAAAGAAAGAAAGAAAGGGGGAGAGGGAGGGAAGAAGGGAGGAGAAAAGGATAAAGGAAAAACTTGGAGTATCTGGTAACATTAAGCTTCATGTGCAGAGATTATCATGCAGGTATTATGATGGAATGATTGATCTGCATATCAAGTTGGGAGCATGGCTGGCACTATAATTATGGTTTAGGAAGAATGTAACTAATTAACTAAATTTTAAATGCTCCTTAGAAAAATAAGCCAAGATGCAAAGCTGAGCTTGCCTGAAATCACAAGATGCCCATGACTGGAGTGATAACTTGGAAGGCAAAATTTGTAGGAATTTATTGAACAGATAATCCGGGAACTGTAGGTTCTTGGACCCTGAGTATGTACTGTAATGGCTTAGATGCTATGCTGGAATGAAAATATTATGTTCCCCAGAAAAGCCATGTTTAATCCTGATCCAATCTTGTGGAGCAGCAATTTCTTTTAATCCTGATTTAGTATTGTAGCTTGGAACTTTTCATTAGATAATCTCCAGAGAGATGTACACACCCAATTGTGGGTGTAACCTTTTGATCACTTGGAGATGTGACTCCACCATTCCAGTTGGGTCTTGATTAGTTTACTGGAATCCTTTAAAAGAGGAAACATTTTGGAGAGAGTCAGAAATGACAGATATCATAGGTCCAGCAGAGAGAGAGCCAAGAGAAACTTCAAAGCCGAAAGAGAGTGCAGAGACGTGGATGTTTGGAGATGCTTGGATGTTGCTGTGTGCCTTCTCATGAGATATTAAGCAAGCCAGAACCTGGAGAGAGCCAAGGGAAGTCAAGAGATGAAAGCCAGCCTCAGAGAAGCAAAGTGAGGAACTGACACAGGACCAGCAGATGCCAGTCATGTGCCTTCTCAGCTAACAGAGCTTTGCCAGACCCATTGGATTTTCTTCAATTAAGGTATTTTTCCCTGGATGCCTTAGTTTGGACATTTTTATAGGCTTAGAACTTGTAAACCCTATTAAATTCCCTTTATAAAAGTCTTTCCATTTCTGGTATATTGCATTCCAGTAGGTTAGCTAACTTGAACAGATGCCATTGAGACAACTTGGGAACAGAAATGTCTCAATCTTTGTTCTATACCCAATCTAGATATGGTGATAGGCAAGGTAGGGAATGTGATTTAAGCAGCAGGTTGAAAACTGTTCTGAATATTAGTCATTTTACAGCACTTTCTTCCACTACATACCTCTCCTTTACAAGAAGAATTTTCAAGAATATGGTTACCATTTTGCCAGTGGAAATATTGTGAACACATCTAATTAACCTCTGAAATCCCTGAATACTAAATTTACCTTATATATTTTTCAGTACATTTGCACAATCAAGGAAAAACCAAGTAAAATCAAGGACCAATTTGCTTACAGTAGTTAAGATTAGTGCATACATTTTACAAATGCTGCTCAGCATAATTATGATTCCAAAGTTTATATGTTGCCATTGATTCATTATAGATATTGACTAGAGGATTTCTTGAATTTGACAGAAATTTTGAGGTTTCAAATCTACAGGAAACAAAATATAAAAGCAGAATTAAGTGTGTGTGTGTGTCATTGGATCGAACCAGATGAGGGGTATAAATGCAGGCAAAACTCCATTAAAGAGTATAGACTCCTGTAATAAGGCAGGACTCTTATTATCTTCTACAGCCTCAAAAGAATCTGGATAGAATTTCAGTTTATACTCTATATTTGTTATGAAGCAGAAAGTTAGAATTTTTCATAAATCCCAAAACTCAAAAGAAGGTTCATTTCATTTCAAGTGAACAGTTACCTTCCTCAATAAGGCTATCAAACTGGGGACTGCAGGGGGCAGGACCCAGATCAGCTAGGCAGTTTTGCACAGATTTTAAAGAGCCAGTAAGTTCCTTCTGGCCTTTCTAAAAGGCAAACCCTATAAAGAAAAGCTGTGCAGTAAGGGAATCTATCAAAAATCAGTCTTGTAGAACAGTGAGGCAAACACTATCTCCCTAGTGGTTTTAGAGTCTGTATTAGAAATTAACAATGCCATCTGCAGCCTGATTATGCACATTAAGAGCCCTGCCTGGTTTATAGCATGCATTATGGTATACTACAGCAAATTTTGCTAAACTAGTCAAGTTATATTCATTTCATAGAAAATTGAGATTCTAAGGTCATAAGGAATTCCAAGCAGAGGTGGGCGAGAAGACTTGTGAGCATAAAGAAAAAAAATTTTCATCTGGGTGTCTCTGAGATTCTCCAAGCCACTGGCATTGTTTTTCTCTCTAGTTCTTCCAGCTATCTTCATCCTTCCTTTAGAAACAAACCTGTGCTGCTAGACTCAATTATATTATCTGCTCCAATGGTCTAAGTTAGCAATTTATTCCATATGTTCACCATCTTTGTGTGAAATAAGTCCCCCTGAATTTTCTATTTGCTCTCAAGCTCACTAATTTTTGAAGATTTTCAAAAATTCTCCATCACTAGATTAGGCAGGACAAGTTTGAAGTTTCATCAATGATTCATGAATAAGAGAAAATTAAGGACTTTTCTTAGAAATGTATGTTAAAATTAATTTATTATGTTTATAAATTGTGTCAAAAGGTTTTTCATCACCAATATTCAACTGTGAGGTGGAATAACGAGTATTTAGGAATTAAAGTGAAATAAGTGTGTCAGAATAAACAGCTACCTATTTCCCATGAACATGCCCTAAAACTTGCATTACCGGTTATACTTAATCAAAATTTCCAGTATGATGCCTTAGACAAAATATATATTATGGAGCATGTCTGTTTGAAACAATCTGCTTTACTGAGGATGAGCAAAATTTGTACTTATTGGACTTATTGGACCTTTACAAGCACTCAATAGGTATTGCCACACTTAGTGAATTTAAAAATGATAATAACTCTCATAGGTAAAAGAAGCAGCTCCATCTGGCAAATGATGAAGATGGGGACCCAAGAGATTTAGTAATATCTTGCTGTAATATACACTGCCACACTGATCACCAGTGGGGTTTTGATTCCATTAACTGACTAGGCTAATGTCTCTCCTTCTCTGTTTACTCCAAACATCCTCAAGCTTAAGCCCAGTGGAAGGGAACTATCTTTTCTGATGGAAATGATTATTTGGATGAGTATAAAAATGAGATGCATTATATACTACCCATCGATGTTTTCAAGTCACTTACTTAATGTTACATGGCTTGCTTGCCAAGGTTGACCAGGATCCAGTAACAGCTGTAACCTTGACCAGAAAATAATTGGAGTCATCTTGAAACCACTGACTAATGAAAATAGAATTTTCCCTCTATAATCTCAAAAGAAGTATGTAATTATGCTATAGATTTTGCAAATGCAACGGATGAAGTTGCTGGAGATATATTACCAGAAAACCAGAGATTTAGAATGTAAACTTTTATCATTTTAGACTTTATCTCAAATAATTAAACTATTACTTTCCATCTTAGCCATTCAATCTCAGATTAACCACTCTAACCCTTTGGTATTAATATTTACTCTCTGTTAGTTAAATGCTATGTTGAAAGCAAACTAATTCCTAAAAATAACATATACCCTGTTGGTACCACATAATATTGGGATACATTTACAAAAATGATTTTTGACTGACCTCTAATGGTACTACTACAGGATTTATTCTCATCTCTTTATTTCAATTAAATAAAATAAAGTAAATAAAATGTCCATCCATTTCCCCTTGTAATTTCTCTCTTGATCCATTAATTATCTGGAAGTGTGTTTCTTAATTTCCAAATGTTTTTGAGTTTTCTAGGTAACGTTATCTAATATAATGTTATTGTGCTCAGAAAATTTATGGCCTAAAATTTTGACCCTTTGAAATGTACAGAGTTGCTTTATCAACCACTTGATTGACGATTTTGCTTCATATGTACTTGATCAGAATGTGTTTTCTGTATTTATTGGGTGTCTTGCTCTTAAATATCGATTCAAGTCAAATGTTGGACAGTTTTGTTTAAATTTTCTATATTATTGATTTTTTTTTTTTGGTGCATTTCCACTTTCAGTTACTGAGAGAACAGTTTTAAAATCTCCAATCATGATTTGATCTCTGTTGTGATCTGTTATTTTTAGTCTTGTGTATTTAAAGCTTTGCTGTCAGATACATGGGTATCTAGAATTTTTTGTCTTCTTCCTTAATTAAGGCTTTTACCTCATGAAATTTACCAATCTTCTTCTTGAAATCTAATTTATCTAATATTAATATGGCCCCACCAGATTTCTTTTACTTAGCAGTTTTCTTAGTAGAAAATCTGTTCAACTACTTTACTTTCAAGATATTTGTGCCTTTATATTTAAAGTTATGTCTTGTAAACAGAATACAAATGTATCTTATCTTTTGGTCTCTGAGTCTCTGCTCTTGAATTGTAATATTTAGCCCAATTTCATTTAATGTAATTACCCGTGGGGTTGAGTTATATCTTTTTCAGATATGTTTTTATTTTTTCTTCTTGGTAATATTTATTTTCTGCTTTCTTTTGCCTAACTTGAGTATGTTTTCATATTTCTTTTCACTTTCTCTAAAAACTCTAGCTCTACCTTTTGACATTATTTTTAGTTATTTCCCAGCAATTATAATCTATATCTTTAAATTGTCTTGGTCTATTTTCAATTAATGCTATAATTCATATACAATGCAAGAATCTTACAGCAGTGTAATTCTATTTCCCTCCACCTACCTGTTGTGTTATATAACTGCCTTTTATATACACCATAAAATTCCCAGGATATTTTTTCTAGTTTGCTAGCTGCTGGAGTGCAATATACCAGAAACAGAATGGCCTTTAGAAGGGGGAATTTAATACGTTGCTAGTTTACAGTTCTAAGGCCATGGAAATGTCCAAATTAAGGCAAGTCTATAAAAAAATGTCCAAATTAAGGCACCATCAAGAAGTTATCTTCATTAAAGAAAGGCCATTGAAGTTCAGGGTTTCTCTCTCAACTAGAAAGGCATATGGCAAATGGTGACATCTGCTAGCTTCCTCTCCAGGCCTCTTGCTTTATGAAGTTCCCCTGGCAGCGTTCTCTTTCATCTCCAAATTTCATTGGCTGGTGGACTCTGTCCTTCTGGCTCTTTCCAAAATGCTTCCTCTTTTAAAGGATTCCAGTAAACTAATCAAGACCCACCACGAATGGGTGGAGTCACATCTCCATTAATCCAAGGTTAATACCCACAACTGAGTGAGTCACATCTCCATGGAGATAATCTGAGTTTCCAACCTATAGTACTGAATAGGGATTAAAATAAATGGTTGCTCCCACAAGATTGGATCAGGATTAAAACATGACTTTTCTAGGGCACATAATCCTTTCACAGCAGCACAACACTGTAACTATATTTGCTTTAAATGGTCAATATTCTCTTAAACAATTGAAAGGGAATCTTTGGTTGAAAAAGGAATTTTTTTCCCTTCTAATATTTTAAAATGTGCACCATTGCCTCTGGCTTCCATCGTTTCTCATGAGAATTAGCCATTTTCTTACAGTTGTCTCCATGTATATTTAAAGTATTTTCTTTTAATCTTTGTTTATTAACTTTTTTACTATGCTGTGTCTAGTTTGTTTTAGTATTTGGTGTTCACTGAGCTCTTCTGAGCTATAGGTTGATGAATTTAATAAAATTAAGTAATATTTTGGTCACTATTAAATATATATAGCCATTTTCGGTATCTTTTTCTCTCTCCTCTCCTTATAGAACTTGAATTAAATATGTAATGGACCATTTTACATAGCCTCACAGGTAGTAATACACTGGAGCTGACTTGTACTAGTTGGCAAGAGCTAATTATTAAATTTTCTCAAATTTTGTGAGCCAGCTGCTAAAATGACCATGGCCACGGTGGGAGTTATTTTCACAATGGTAATTCACAACTATCACAAATGAGAGTTGTTTTTTTGGAAACTTCTTACTGAACAGTGGTAAATATTTTACAGTTTATATATATAGGCATTTTACAACATATATGTAAGCATTTTTCCTCTTTTTGTTAAAGTCTGCCTAATTCCTATTTACCAGTGTTCAAGTTCACGTACTCTTTTCTGTACTGTGCCCAGTCTTCTCTTAAGCCCATTTAATTAATTATTAGTTTTCTATATTGTGTTTTTTCCCCCAGCTTTTCCATTTTTCTAAATAGTTGCCATTTCTATAATGAAACGTCTCATAAGTTCCTGTATGATTTTACCTTTTCCACTAAATACTAGGATCTTTATCCTAGTTATTTTAAAGTCCCTGAACAATAATTTAAACGTTTGAATCATTTGTAGTTTTGCTTATTCTGACTTTCATTTCTGAACCATGACCCCATTTTCTTGATTCTTTGTATGTTTCATAATTTCTGTGTATAGAAACATAGAAGAAGAAAAAAGCACCAGAAAAAAGCTTGCCCTTCTGCTTTCAGGATGTTATTGTGGGAACCTTGTCAGTATAATATGAGCTTATTGCATTTAGGGTGGCATCAGGATCTTCACTTCCTCAAGGCTAGGTTCAGACACCAGAAATTTCACTATGTTTTGCAGACCAGCTGCCAGTATTTTAGGTTTCAGTGGAGTTCTCTTTCCTCTCCAGTATTCTTTTATCTTGCTTTTGCACCTTGAAATAGTTCTCTCCAACTTGCTGCCATACTTCTATGCTTAGAGGGCTGCTGAAGTATACTTGGTGAAGGCTGGGAGTGCATAAATAAGGATTAAGGCCAGGAGTCCATAAATAAAGGTTTCATTTGCCCTGGTCCCAGTTAGCATTGGGTCATTTCAGTGTACTTGGGTAATGATTAGGGGACCTTAGAGAGAATTTCTATTCTTTCCTGTGCTTCTGTCAGTCAGCAGAAGTTCATGGCTTTGCATTTAGGGAAGGTCATATGCGCTCATGTGGTGCAAGGGAAATGCCCTTCAGCTTTCTTGCCCTGCCCCCCAGCTTTTGACATATAATCCCTATATACTCAGTGAAGGACTGTAAGAAATGTTTGTTGAGTGATAACAGATTTGTTCTAAGGCTGAGGCCTTGTATGATTTTACACTGTCATTCTATCTCTCACACAGCCATTAATGGTTTCTTAAGAGTTTTGCTTGTTTCTTCTCATGTTCATTTGTGGTTGAGTCAACTCTTCCCTGTAGTTTCTTGAAAGCAGTCCTGTGTATTTTTTCTCCTAGGGAGAGCTTATCAATTTTCATAATTTAATTCATTTGAGTTTCTTTGGGTTATCAGTTCTCTGAAGGATTAGTAAAACAAAACTAATTTTTCATCTTTTCAAAATTATTCCCATTATTAGGGTCGGATTAACATGCTTGTGCAACTTCCTACAATCCTACCTAGGAGCAAGTCTTCATTTATTCATCTGTCTTTCCCAGTCACCTAACACTAAATAAATATTCATTAAATGTCTATCCAGTATATACTTTTAGTGTCCTGGTCAGCTTTGAATGAACCAGAAAACCACCATTTAGAATTCATTTTTTTTTCATTAACATAAATTCATCCTCTTGATTGTATTGATATTTCAAAACAAATTGCATTAGTAAATATTAGATTTTGCTGTGATAAAAAACAAGCCCAATGTTTCAGTGCTTACAAAAACTGTTTCGTTTCTCATTTTAGCTAAATATTCATTATAAGTTCATTGTTGCTCTGCTCCATTTATCTTCACCTGGGCCCAATGTCAATCAGGTGGCAGATTAAGAAAAGTATGTTAGGTATGGGCTAGCATTTTCAGCACACTTAAGAGAAAGATCCCTTCTTCACATTTCATTGGCCAGAACAATTTGTGTGTTCAATTCTGATGCCAATGGAGTAGAGAAACATTGCCTTTCTCCAGATGCAGCAAATATTTTTTAACCTTTCACACTAAAAATCTTGCTATAGCTCAATCTCATAATTCTGAATATCAGAAATTATTACAAAGTGATAGGTGTAGAATTTGTGTTATCATGCACTAAGCTGAGCACATCAGATACAAGCTGAGTACAAGTCCACCCTTTGCAAATTCCTGCAATATCTTTTTGTTCTTATGACTAACCTTGTAAGTATTCTGGTGTGATAATAATTGGTATCATTGGATGCCAGTGAATCTCAGATTTATTTGTACGTGCATGAATTTAGCTAAATTTAAGGTATAAATGTAATTTCTTTTATTACTCCTGAATCACATTAGAGTACAGAGGAACCACCAATCAATGCCATACTGTAGGTTTCTTTACCTACAATAAGATCTTCATTTCCTACATAAATTCATATATAAATACTGATACCAAATAATCATATTGGATTTTAGTCAGAAATGTACTTAGTCTTAGATTAAAAAGTTCAAGTAATCACTGTGATATTTGAATTTTAATTGCCTTTTCAAAGGAATTTTCAATGAAATTGATCATTCTGATTAATCTAACAATTATTCAAAAATATGCTTTTCAAAATGTAAAATATGTTTAATAACAAGATGTGATTGACTCTTTAAGTAATGCTGTGATGCCGTCAGCTCTCTCTTTCTTCATAGTTTTTAAGTTATTTTAACGGCTAACAGCTGCCCTATTATTTGGAACTACTATGAAGCTAATCCAACTTGGATGCTACAATGATGAGATGATACTTTATTTTAAATGAATGACCTTTGCTTTATAGCCATAGCCTGAGTAGTAGAATAAACTAATTAACAATGAAGAGTTCATTTGAAAAAGTCATGTCAAGCTCTAGATATATGGTCATTAAACTGATCACAGCAACAGATAAAGTTAATTTTTTCTTTTACATTTTTTCTAATGTTCTGATCACCCACTCCAGGTTAATGCTAATAATATCCAGAATGCATTGAGTTTATTCTATGTGTGAGGCATTGTGGCAAATTGATTTCATCGATTTCATTTTAATTAACAGACTTAAGTGCTATTATTATCCCCATTTCTTATGCAGAAACTGAATAAGAGAGGTTATATAACTTGTCCAAGTTCACAGAATGAGTGGTAGAATAGAATTCAGACCCAGGTTTTTCTGACCACAAAGTCTATGCTTGAAATAAGTGTGTCTCAAACTTTAACAAACCCATAAATTAATAAGGGATCTTACTGAACTTCTAATTCAGTAGGTCTAGAGTAGGGCATGGGATAAGCGAGTTCTAGCAAACTCCCAGGTAATGTCAATGATTCCAGTTCTCAGAGTACACTTTTGTGTAACAGGCTCTTTTGTTTTGCTTTTTTTCTAATTAAAAAAGTTTTATCAGAGAAGTTGTGGGTCTACAGAACAATAAGGCATAAAGTATAGGATTTCCACACAACACTCCACGACCAACACTGGCAGTGGTGTGGAAAATTTCTTACAGTTGATGGTGACACTTGTTTTTTTTTGTAATTGACAAAAGATTGTTAAAATAGTTCCATAACTACTGTCCATACTTTATGTACAGTTATTTTCCCCATATTCCTAACCTATTTTTTTATGCATGTCTTTAATACTATCGATACACTGGATAAAACGAATGTCAGTCACAAGCTTTTTACAATACATGGTCATGTGATAAAAGCTATATAGTTATACAATCTTTATCAAAGATCAGGGTTACTGGATTATATTTAAACTATTTCAGGTATTTCCTTCTGGCTATTCCTTTTTTTTTTTTTTTTTTTTTTGGCATGGACAGGCACCAGGAATCGAACCAGGGTCTCCAGCGTGGTAGGCGAGAATCCTGCCACTGAGCTACCATTGTATGACCCATGAGCTACCGTTGCACTGCCCCCTTCTGGCTATTCTAATACACTAGAAACTAAAAAGAAATAATCTATTTAATAATGAGTAAGTTATCATAATCACGTGTAGCAAGGATCTTAACTTTCATTCAGCCTCTACATTTCCATTATGTCTCTATGCAGGGAAACAGTACAGACATACCTTTTTTATTGCTCTCACTTTATTGAGCTTTGCAAATATTGTACTTTTACAAATTGAAGGTTTGTGGCAACTCTGTGTCATTTTAGCACCATTTTCCTGACAGCATGCGCTCACTTCGTGTATCTGTGCCACATTTTAATTAAGGTATGTACATTTTTTTCAGACATAATGCTACTGCACACTTAATAGACTAAAGTGTAGTGTAAACATAACTTTTATATGCACTGGGAAACCAAAAAATTCATATGACACCCTTTATTACAATATTCACTTTATTGTGGTGGTCTGGAACCAAACTCACAATATCACCTAGATATGCCTGTAATGGGTTTCTCTAAATGAAAGTGGAATAAGTAAGAATTGCCTTTCCTTTTGCCCCTTCCTATATTCTAGTTCTCCAACAACACCCCGTCTCACCACCATCCTCACACATCTTCTTTAATCAGTCAGCAACCTATTACACCTAGGCCTATATGCTAATAACCTTTCTGGTACCCTCTTGCAGACACTTATTCTCTCTGGCCACTTTTGTTTATGTTTAAGAAGCAGTTCATCAGTTTGTACCTCCATTTCATCAAACCACTCCTTGCTTTGCCTTTGGAAAAGTGATTTCATTTAGCAACATGGTGAAATGTCTAAATGAATCCATTCACCCTAATTTTGGATGAACAGAGTGAAATTAAGAGGTTAATTCTCCAAATTATGTTAGCGTTTTCAAAAAGGGGCTTAAAACTGAGTCTCATGAGATTTGTCCTTGTAGGGGTTTTAGGAAATGAGATTAATTCAGTAATTCTTAAGTTACATCCTGTGTGCTACCACCTAGCCTGACCCTGATCAGACTTTATCCAGGAAAGCAGATTTCCCTAAAACCCAATCAGACAAGGAGTAATGGAGGGAGCATTTAAGCCACAGTTTTAAGTTCTTAACTGGTAGATATTAGCTGATCTATTTAACTTCAATAAGATAGCTGCTTACCTGACTTCTTAGTATCTTTGAAGATTTCAGCAAGTCTCCCTATTACTTATTTGGTCCCTAAACCTCCCTGGATCTTTTAAATATAGATAGACTTTAATAATATGCATTAAATTGTAATCCTTCTGCTTTTCCTGTTAGTTCCTCCTTAGTGCTTCCTATTTTGTTTTCTCTTCTGATAGATCCTGCCTGTATCTCAGTGCTGTTAAGCATTCTCTAAATCACTTTGTCCTCTCTTTTAGCTGGCTTTATTTTTAGGTTGGATAATTCTGTGTTGCCTCGTTTAGAACTTGGCCTCATGAGTACTTTAAATCTAATGATGTTGTGATCACAAGATCTTAGTGAAGCGTATTGAACATACTTGGCGTTCTTTCAGGGACTAGGCCCAGAAATCACTGGGGTCATACTGGCTGCTCAACAAACTTGGAGAAAAACAGTCCTGTTACATGGGTCCGGAAGAAACCTGGAGTCCCCTTCTTTCCCTAGTGCTGCCAAAGCTAGTTTCTCTAATGATATACCAGCAATGGAAATTCTCATGGAGACCCTATTTTTAGTGTGCATCTTGGAATAAAACCTAGTTATATCATTCTAAAATCTTGGGTGGAATTCTGATGAGGAAGCAAGTCTTTTGCATCTGTTTCCTTATAACCATCTGTTGTTCTTGCTGGCTCTCCATCTTTGATAATCTTCTTTTTATTCCTCTTTACACTTCTGAATCAACACTCCTGGACTTGAAGCAGCTTTTAATGTTTTTAATGTCCTTTGATCTGTTACATGGCGTGAGAGTTTAAGGATGGCTTTGAGAAAAGCACTTGCAGAAATTATTTGAATAGACAATATTGTCGAATTTGCAGATCTTAGCTGTTTTGAATTCTTTTTTTAAAAATAAATTCTTGTGAACTCAGGGTCCTAGCAAAAATCCAGTTAATTCTAAACATGTAATTGTCTTGAAGAATCATAGTTTATTATTAAGAAAATAATCACCGTTCAAAATTCTGATGGTATACCTTGGCATGAAGTATTATATACAATTTTCCTTAAATCTTACCATCCAGGAATGATGACAGTATTTAGGTATGACTTCTTCTTGACTCACCCCCCCATATCTATTAATTCCATATTACTACATTTTATGTATCATGTATATTAGATTACTATGTTATAGCAACATATTACTTCATAATTCCTCCCACTTAGAAAACGCCTTTACTACTATTTTGTCAACCAAACAGTTAATTTTTTTTTTTTTTTTTTTTTTTTTGCATGGGCAGGCACTGGGAATTGAACCCAGGTCTCTGGCATGGCAGGCGAGAACTCGGACTGCTAAACCACTGTGGCCCGCCCCCAAACAGTTAATTTGAACTCTCAATTGCAATTTTGCTTTGTCATATTGTGGAATCATCTTGTTACAATAACATATAACCAAGTGAGCAGCATTTATAACCAAGTGAACAGCGTTATATAAATTGGTAATGAAGTCTGTTTTGATATGGGAGATCAGAGAGTTCCAAATTTTATCATCAAACAGATGTGAGTTCATTTTCACTTAAGAGACATAAAAGGAAAAGCAAATGTTCTAAACAAATGTTATAAAAAAATATCTCAAAAACTTCATAGTCATCTAAAACATGACCATTTAATTAGATCATATTGAAACTTAGCGGTGGCTTATATATGCCAAATATCTTTTTAGAAGTACTTGGCATGCAGAGATTAGGTACTATATGCAAGTTAAATTGATAATATTAACTGCCATAATAAAGAATTCAAACCTTTACTACCTGACACAGTAAATTTAATTTCATATGTAAACAAACAGACAACAAACAATGAGGGCTTCCACTTCTAGCTATATTGGAAAAAAAGGGACCAGATTTATATTGTCACCTTAGACAAATAAAAAAAACGTATATGAAACAATGGTTTTTCAGGCATTAAACATCAGGCAGTTCAGAATAGTGATTTCTGAGAGTGGAGAAACCTGATGAAATCTACAGTTAACTCAGCTTCTGGCCTAGAGTTTTGAAGTGGCAGGGCAAGGAGTGAAAATCCAGACAGTCTGGTGGACTGCCTAAGTTCAGAAGGCAGCTCTGAGAATTTGCAGAGGTCAACATGGTCAGAACACAATGGCAGTGCCCTGGACAAGACCATGCAGCTTTAAGTAATGGTCCCAGAAATCTTCAAATCATTTTTCTTAAGAAATCAGCTAAATACAGAAAAGTGCATGTATGTGCAAAAACTACTTAAGGCTATGAAATCAATGCTTGAAACATATTAAGATGAACAATATCTGTATCTCACACAGGGCTGGGGATAGTTCAGTTTATCGATTCCCAGATTAGAGAAAGCTATTGGAAAGAAGGGTATTGCCTTTGGCATGGGATCACATTAGCCCCTGAATAAAGGCTGCTCTAGTCCCACTTAACAAAAGTTAAGGGAGTTTGCCACCCACTAGACCTGCTTTACAAGCAATGCTAAAGGAAGTTCTTCAGACTGAAGGAAAGGATTCTAGAGAATGTACTGAAGCAGCATAAAGAAATAAAAGATCTTCAGTAAATGTGGCCATATAATAATTATAAATATATTACCCATTTGTATTGTATTTCTTGCTATGTAACTCCACTTTTTACTTCCAAAAGGTTCTAAAATGCAAATGCACAAAAGTTATGATATCTTTATGGTTTGAGAAATACAATATAGAGAGATATAATTTGTAACAAGTATTTGTAAAAAGGTCGGGGGCAGAAAGTATAGGAGCAGTGTTTACATATGCTTTTCAAGTTAAATTGATTTCAAATCAAATTTAACTGTTTCAGATTTAGGATGGATAAAAAGCTGGACTCAATCATATGCTTTTTTACAATAAATTCATCTTAATTCAAAGAGACAAGTAAGTCAAAAGTGAATGATGGAGCTCAGCCCTCCACACGCATGGTAAGTGTACAATGGCAGCTATCATCATCTGGAGCTCCGAGCTTCTTGCCCTGGCTGTATTATCAAGATGTCTCTTTCTGACAAGTTGACCCTGGACAAACTGGACACAAAGGGGAAATGGGTCATCATGAGTGTGGATTTCAATGTTCCTGTGAAGAACAAACAGACAATAAACAACCAAAGGATCAAGGCTGTTGTCCCAAGTACCCAGTACTGTTTGGACAATGGAGCCAAGTCAATTGCTCTTATGAGCTACCTGGGCCAGACTGATGGTGCCCCCATGCCTGGAAAGTACTCCTTGGAGTCAGTTGCTGAAGAACTCAGATCTCTGCTGGGCAAGGATGTTCTGTTCTTGAAGAACTGTGTAGGCCCAGAACTGGAGAAAGTTTGTGCTGATCCAGCTTCTGGTTCTGTGATCCTACTGGAGAACCTCCACCTTCATATGGAGGAAGAAGGAAATGGAAAAGATGCTTCTGTCAGTAAGACTAAAGCAGAACTAGCCAAAATAGAAGCTTTCCAGGCTTCACTTTCAAAGTTAGGGGAGGTCTATGTCAACGATGAATTTGGCACTGCTGACTGAGTCCACAGCTCCATGGTGGGAGTGAATCTGGCACAGAAGGCTGGTGGTTTCTTGATGAAGAAGGAGCCTTTACCAAGGCCTTAGAGAGTCCAGAGTGGCCCTTCTTGGCTATTCTGTGTGGAGCTAAAGTTGTAGACAAGATTTAGCTGATCAAGATTTATGCTGGACAAAGTTAATGAAATGATTATTGGGCGGGCCACGGTGGTTCAGCAGGTAAGAATGCTTGCCTGCCATGTCCGAGGACCCGGGTTCGATTCTCGGTGCCTGCCCATGTTGAAAAAAAAAAAATGAAATGATTATTGATGATCGAATGGCTTTTGCCTTCCTCAAGATGCTCAACAAATGGAGACTGGCACTTCTGTTTGATGAAGAGGGAGCCAAGATTGTCAAAGATCTAATCTCCAAAGCTCTGGCATGTCTGCTAGCTGGATGGGCTTGGACTGCGGTCCTGAGAGCAGCAAGAAGTATGCTGAGGCCGTCACCAGTGCTGAGCAGATTGTGTGGAATGGACCTGTAGGGGTATTTGAATGGGACACTTTTGCTCAAGGAATCAAAACCCTCATGTATGAGGTGATGAAAGCCACTTTCATGGGCTGCATCACCATCATAGTTGGAACACAGAGGATAAAGTCAGCCATATCAACACTGGGGGTGGTGCCAGTCTAGAGCTCCTGAAAGGTGATGCTCTCAACAGCGTTTAGTGTTTTCCTGCCTTTTGCTTCCTGTATGTATCCCTTAAGTCAACTTAATCTTTTCTGCTTTGCCACTTAGCATTAGCTAACATCTCCCCCACATAAAGGTCTCTTATGGCCAAGAGATGCAACATCGGGAACCCTTAAATAGTCGCACAGCATCCAGCTCATCTTTACTGCACCCTGGATTGTCTATCTTCTCCACAATCCCATTTGAATTTCTCAGTGACTAAAGCATTGTAGTTTTCTTGAGTGTGTACATTTATATTTTGCCTGCTAAAAGAAAGTGAGTTATGTTAGTTTAGTTCTCTTTTTGAAGTAGTTTACTCTGATTAGCTTTGTCACCATTTCACTGCTCTGCTTGGAAACAAGGTAAAATTCCAGTTGTAGGCAAAAAGGGGGACAAAGTTGATGATCTATAAATAGACAATAGAAGTATCCATGTAAACTGGGAAAAAGAGTGAATGATGGGAAACATATACCATGAAAATAGTAACTAAAAGAAAGCTAGGGTAGCTATGGTAATATTTGAGAAAATAGACTTTAATTCACAACTGTTATAAGGGACACAGAAGGTCATTTTGTACTAATAAAGAGGTCAATTAAAAAAGGCACAATGATAATATACATGCACCTATTGGGAAAGTTCCAAAATATATGAAATACGTGTTGACAGATTTAATAGTAGAAAACTTCAATGTACCAATTTCCATGATAAATAAGATAAATAGAGAGTAGATAAATAGGAAAATAGAATACTTGAATGACACTATTAATCTACCTAGGTGTAACAGACACATACGGAACATTTTAAGGCAGCAGAACACATTTTCTTCTCTAGTGTGTTCATTGTTCTTTCTCCAGGTAGACTATCTGTTAGGTCAAAACCAAGTCTCAACAAATTTAAAAATGTTGAATTCATATGACATATCTTTTCCGACCACAATGTAATGAAGCTGCAAATTAATACAAGGGAAAGTGGAAAATTCACATATACGTGGAAATTATTCAACCCATTCTTAAACAGCCATGGTTCAAACTAAAAAGACCAGATATATTAGGAAATATCTTCAGAAAAATGAAAACACAGCACACCAAAATTTATGGTATACTTCAAAATCAGTTCTGAGAGAGAATTTTGTAGCTCTAAATGCTTGCATTAATAAAGAATAAAGACCTCAAATCAGACACCTAATCTCACAACTTGGGGAACTAGGAAAATAAGAGCAATTTAAACTCAAAGTGAGCAGAAAGAAAGAAATAAAGATTAGAGCAGAAATAAATGAAATTGGGTATAAAAAATAGAGAGAATCACTGAAACCAATAGTTGATTATTTGAAAAGATCAATAAAATCAACAAAACTTTATTTAGGCTGATAAAAATAAAGAGAGGGTATAAATCATGAAAATAAAAAAATGAATAGAGGAACAATACTACTGACTCCACAGAAATAAAAAGGATTATAAGAAGTTAATATAAATACTAGAAACACATAGACTACCTTTTATTAATTAATTCTATTAAATTAATCAATAGACCAATAACAAGTAAAGAGATTAAATTTAGTAATCAGAAACCTCTTAACCAAGAAAAGCCCAGAACCAGATTCACTGGTAAATTTTACCAAATATCCCAAGAGATTTAACACCAATCCTACTCAAATCCTTCCAAAAAAATAGAAGATTAGGCAACATTTCTTAATTCATTCTAGGAGGCCAGCATTACCATAATACCAAAGCCAATAAAGATAGCATGAGAAAAGAAAACTAAATACCATTTTCCTTTATGAATATAATTGCAAAAATCATGAAAAAGGTACTAGCAAATCATTCCAACAACATATTAAAAGAATTACACACCAGGATTAAGTAGGATTTATCCCAGACATACAAGGGTGGCTCAACATAAGAAAATAATCAATGTAATACACCACTAAAATAGAACAGGGAGAAAAAATAAAACACATGATCATCTCAATTGATTCAGAAAAGGCATTAGACAAAAGCCAACACTCCTTCTTGGAAAAGAGTACCATAAAACAAGAAATGGAAAAAAAATCCTCAGAATGCTAAAGGGCATATACGAAAAAACCCACAGCTAATATACTTAAACAATAAAAGATTTCCCCCAAGATCAGGAATAAGATAAGGATGCTAACTGTCCTTACTGTTACTCAACATGTTTCTGGATGGTCTAGCCAGAGCCGTTAGGCAATAAAATGAAGTAAATTCATTCAAACTGGAAAGGAATAAGAAAAACTTTCCCTATTTGCAGATGACACGATCTTGTATATATAAAAAAAAAAAGAATCCTGAAATATACACAACAAAGCTACTAATTTTAATAAATAAATTCTGCAAAGTGGAAGGATACAAGATGAACATGCAACATTCATAAGTGTTTCTATCCCAGTGATGAACAATCTGAAGAGGAAATAAGTAGAACATAGTTCTATTTACAATAGCTTAAATTAATTAAATATCTAGGAGTAAATTTGACCAAGGAAGTAAATAAAATATATCGAAAAGTACTAAAAAGTGCTGAAAGAAATTTTTAAAAGCCTAAATAAATGGAAAGACATTCTGTGCTCAGGAACTAGAAGTCAAATATTGATAAGATGTTAATCCTCCCCAAAATGATTTACAGGTTCAACACAATCCCAACCAATATTCCAAAAGCATTCTTTGCAGAAATTGAAAAGCCAATATCAAATTTATATGGAAGTGCAATAGCCCAAAAGAACCAAGCCAAATTTAAGAAAAGGAGGACTCACACATCCCAATTAAAAAGTTTATTGCAAAAAAAAAGTTTATTGCAAAGCCACAGTATTCAAAATATCATGGTACTAACACAAGGACAGATATACAGACAATGGAATCAAATTGAGAGTTCAGAAATAAATCTTCACACTATGGCCCACTGATCTTTGACAAGGGTGCCAAGTCCACTTAATTGGGGAAGAATCATCTCTTCAAATGGTGTTTAGAAAACTGGTTATCCATATTTAAAAGAATGAAAGTGGATACCTACCCATATACAAAAGTTAACTCAAAATGTATTAACAACCTAAAAATAGTAACCCAAAGAATAAAACTGCTAGAAGAAAACTTAAGCAAATAGCTTCAGGATCATGTGTTAGGCAATGTTTCTTTAGGATTTATATCAAACCCAGAAACAGCAAAGGAAAATTGGATAACTGTGACATGTCAAATTCAAAAAATCTTTTTTCATCAAAATACTTTATCATGGAAGTAATATGACAACCTACAGAATAGGAGGAGATATTTGGAAACCACATAACTGAAAGGAATTTAATATCCATAATATATAAAGAAATCCTACAACTCAAAAATAAAAACACAACCCAATTATGAAATGGGCAAAAGACTTGAATAGACTTTTCTCCAAAGAAGACATATATATATATGACCAAAAAGCAAATGAAAAGATGTTCAACATCATTAGCCATTAAGGGAATGCAAATCAAAACCACAATGAGATATTATTTCACACCCACTAGAATGGCTACTATTGGAAGTGAAAAGTGTTGCAGAGGATGTGGAGGAATTGGAACACTTGTTCATTGTTCGTGGAAATGTAAAATGGTTCACCACTGTGAAAAACTGTTTCGCAGTTCTTCAGAATGTTAAGTAAAGAATTATCATATGCCCACAAGTGTTGAAAGCATGGACTCAAGTAGAATTTTGCACATCAGTGTTCATTGTGGTATTATTCTACAATTGCTAAAAGATGGAAGCAATCCAGGTGTCCATCAATGGATGAATGGATAAAAAAAATGTGATACATTTAGACAATGGAATATTGTTTCACCAAAAAAAGAGTGAAGTTCTGTTATATGCTACAACATGGATGAACTAGGACAATATTATGTTGAATGAAATAAGCCAGAAACACAAAGACAAATGTTATATGATTTCATTAACATAATTAGAATAAGCAGATTCCTAGAGTCAGAAAGTAGAATATACATTGTCATAGGCTGGGGTGGGTGGAGAAAAATTAAATCTTAAATAATACAGAGTTTCTATTGGGATGATGGAAAAATTTTGGTAATGGATGAGTGATGGTAGCACGACATTGTGAATGTAATTAACACCACTGAAGTATATAATTGAAAGTGACTAAAATGGGAAATTTTAGGTTGCATGTATGTTACTAGAATAAAAATGAAAAAATATATAGAACTGTACAACACAAACCCAAATGTTAATAGTATAATTCTAATAATATTGTTTTATTAATTGTAATAAAACATCACACTAATGCAAAATGTTAACTATAGGGAAAACTCTGTGTATAAGGGGGGATATACGAAAACACTGTACTTTCCACATTATTTTTCTGTATACTTCTCTAATAAATTGCATGTTTTTCTACAACTTCTCTGATTAAAAAATGCTGTCAGAGAAAAAAAACATTAGGCACAGGGGAACAAAGATTAAAAGGCTATAGACTTTTTACTTAGAACAATGAAAACCAGGAGGCAGAACAGAAGCATTTTTAATGTACTGAAAGAAAAACAAAACAAAACAAAACAAAAATTGTCAACTTAGAATTGTATACACAGTGAAATTATCCTTCAAAACAAACTCAAAAGAAGGATAATTTTAGGAACACAATTGTTGAAAAAAGTCATCACAAGCAGAGCCACGTGCCAGGAAATATTAAAGTCTTTCAGGAAGAAGGAAAATGATATCTGATGGGATTATAGATTTCCACAAAAATGTAAAAAGCACCAAAAATGGTAAATGTGTCAATATATTCTTTCATTAATGATTTCACCAAAAAGATAATTAACATTTAAAGGAAAATATTAATATATGTTTTAATATTTTGTATATATGCAAATATAAATGCATACATGTAAGCATATGACAACCAAAGTAGAAAAGAAATGAAAATACACAGTTGTAAGATGCATATATTTTACACAAATGGTATAATATTACTTGAAGTTTGAATCTGATGAATTAAACATATATGCTGTAAGACATAAAAAAACATTTTTAAAGGATATAGCTATGAATCCAATGAAGGAGATAAAATAGAAGCATAAAAATATACAATCCAAAAGCAGGCAGAAAAATATTTTAAAGGGAACAAAGAACAGAGAGTAAAAATAGAAGACAGGAAGATGGTATATCTGAATTTATGACATCAATAATCACATTAAATTTAAATGGTTTAAACATCCCCACACAAAAAGCAAAGCTTGTCAGATTGGGTATAAAAGCAAAACCCCATATGTTGCCTATAAGAAACCCATTTATAATATAAAGATACAAATATGTTTTAATATATTAAAAAGGAAAGGATGAAATCAGATGTTACATGTTATTTCAAATCAAAAGAAAGTAAGACAATTTGTACTATCTATTTTAATATTAGACAAAATAGATTTATGAGGAAAGAAAATTATCAGGAACAAAACGGGTCATTTCATACTGATAGAGTTCAAGTAATCAAGAGGACATAGCTGTTTTTAATATTTATGTTCCTAATAAAAGACTTCCAAAATATGCAAAATTAAAACTGATAGAAATAGACAAATCTATAGAATAGTTGGAGATTTCAATACCCTTCTATCTATAATAAGTACAATATACATGAAGCCAGTAAGAAAACAGAAGTGTACATAACACTAATCATTAACTATATCTACTGACATTTATAACATACTTAAACCCAACACAGGGAACACACCCCTTTCCAAGATTGACCGTATTTCGGGGGAAATAAACAAAAGTCAATAATTTTAAGATGCTTTAAATAAGAAAAGTGGTTTTATATGATCACAGTCAAATGAAAACAGAAATTAATAACTAAAATACATCTGAAATGACAAAATATTTGGAAATCAACCAACATAATTCTAAATAACACATAGCTCAAATAAGAAATCTCAATTGAAGTTAGAAGGTATTTTGAACAGAATAAAAACAAAAGCAGTGGTTAAAACAAATATAGGGCATTAAAAGTTTATATTTGGCCGGGGTTCAAGGGTAGTTCAGTGGTATAATTCTTACCTGCCATGCAGGAGACTCAGGTTCAATTCCTGGCTCATGCACTTCCCAAACAAAGAAAAGAAGCAAACAAACGAAAAATTAAACAAAACAAAAATTCAACAAATGGTGCTGTAATGAGGGGATACTCACATAGAAAAAGAATGAAACTCACACAGACCTCTGCCATACAGCATACAAAAGAAAAAAGTTTATATTTGAAAATAATAAAATTTTCAAATCAGTGATCTTAGATACTAAATAAAGAAAGAGGGAAAGAAGGAGCCTTTTGCCAGAGTAGCCAGAAGAAAGTAAGTAATAAAGAACATGTAGTAAAATAAATGAAATAAAGACTAGGAAAAGAGTAGTGAAATTCAATTTTAAAATCTTCTTTAAGAATACAATAACATCGATAACTCTGTCCAGACTGATGAGACAAGAGGCAGAACAAATAGATGGCAGATATCAGGATAAGAAATAGGACATCACTATGGAGCCTACATACCGGTACTAAGATGATAATAATTTATTATTATGAAATACTTTATGCCAATAGAATTGACAGTGTAGATAAAAGCAACACATTTCTTGACAGACATAAACTATCATAGCTAAGTCAAGAGAAATGGATAATTCTAATAGTAATTTATATATGAGAGGAACTGCATTTTTGTTAAAAACCTTTCCACAAAGAAAGCACAAGCATCGGCTCTGCTGATGAATTCTAACAAACATTTGAGAAAGAAATAATAACAGTTCTCACAAATTCTTACAGAAATTAGAAAAGGAGAGCGTGCTCTCCAACTCATTTTTTGAATCCAGCATTATCTTAATAACAAAACCAACAAAAACATTATAAGTAATGAAATCTATAAACTATTATCATTCATGAATATAGTTGCATAACTGTTTAACAAAATTTAGCAAATTAAATCCAACAATATATAAAAAGAATAAGCATGCCCAATTAGAGTTCATGTGAGGATGGTAAGTTGGTTCAGCATTTGAAGATCAGTGAATATAATTCACCATATTATCACATTAAAATTTATGACAATGTCATAGATACAGAAGAAGCATTTAGCAAAATTCAGTATCCATTCATAATAAGAAATCAGATCAGATCACTATAAGGAATCAGAGAAGAAGGGAACTCCTTCAACATTATAAAGAGAAATTATCAAATATTTGGTGCCAACATCAAAATTAATTATAAAAGAAAATACTTTTCCCTTAAGACTGAAAATAAAAATGGGCTAAAGATGATAACATATACTTGACCAAATAACATGAAACGATGCACAGTATCCTTAACAATCAGGATAAATATGAATCAAAATAAAAGTGAAATACTACTATACACCCAGTATAAGGACTAAAATTAAAAAAAAAAACAAAAAAACTGACCTTATCAACTATAGTGAGAACCTAGAACAACAAGAAATCTTGTACGATGATGGCTAGTATCTAAAATGGTACAACACTTTGGAAAGCAATTTAGAATTTTCTTAAAAAGTTAAATAAACATCCATCCATCCCTGGGTACAGCCATTCCCCTTCTAATAATTTATGCAAAAGAAATGAAAGCAAATATCTATGCACAAAGTCGTACACAAATGTTCATAATAGTTTATATGTAACGGCCAAATCAGGAAGCAGCCCCAACGTCCACCAATATGCAAATGGGTCAACAAATTTTGATATATATTTACAATGAAATAAACTCAGAATAAAAACTAACAGGCACAACAACAATATGTACACATTTTAAAATCATAATCAAAATCATCAAGACAAAAAGATACATGCTATATATGATCCACTTATATAAAATCTTATAAATTGAAAACTAATCTATAGTGAGAGAAAGCACATCTGTGATACTGAGAATGGCAGAGGGAATGAGGGAAATTATATCCAAGGAACATGAAGAGACTTAGGGGTGATGGCTATTTCAATTACTTAACTCATGGTGGTAGGATCATGAAAGTATACATATACCAAAACATCAATTTTTTATCTTTAAATCTGTGCTATAATTGTACACCAATGTGATTATACCTCAATGCGAGTGTTAATAAATAAGAATGATATTGGTCATGATATCTAATATGGGTTTCCATGGTGATCTGTAGCTTTCCTCCTTGTGGGGATTCATTCTATCCCGGGTGACTCAGCGCCTTTTGTATTCAGCCTGTGTTTGGAAAAAACAAGAGTATGGAGCATATGGAGAAGGTTCTCTGCCCTATAAAAGCTCAGGCCATAAGTGAACACCAGTTCTCACATTCCATTGACTTGAGTAAATATTTTGCGTGATTTTTTTATTTTAAATTTGTTTTGTTGAGTTTTATGGTCCATAATATGGTCTATTTGGGGCATGTTCCATGCAAGCTGGTGAAAAAGAATGTGTATCCTGCTGCAGAGGGAGAGAACTCTGCAGTCATGATCGTTAGTGCTGGTCAGGTCAACTATAGCCTTCCTGATTTGGGGAGAAGTTCACTATAATTCTTAACCTAGTTCCTCTATAGTAAGGTGATTTTTCCTCTTTTAAGATTTCTCTTTGTCTTTGGTTCTCTGTAAATTCAATATGATATGCCTAGGTTTATATTTTTTAAATATATTTTATCCTGTTTGTTCTTTTCTGAGTTTCTTATATCCATAGTTTGGTATCTGCCATCAATTTAAGAAAATTCTCAGTCATTGTTACTTTAAATATTTCTTCTACCATGCTCTTTCTTCTCTCTCTAGTTTTCTACTTATATTATGTTGCGTATTTTGAAGTTGTCCTACAGTCCTTGGATGTTTTCAGGTTTTTTATTTTTTTAATCTGCATTTTAGTTTTATTGATATATTTTCAAGCTCATATATTCTTTTCCTCTCTGTATCCAATCTACTGACTATATCATCAAAGGTATATTTTTTATTTTCATTACTCTATAATTTATAAAATTTCCTTTAACTAGTTTCTTGAGTTTACACCCCTTTGCTTACAATGTTCCTAATTTCTTGCATGTTGTGAACACTTTCCATTGTAGAATCCTTAATACATTAATCACAGTTTTAAAAAATTCTCTATCTAATAATTCCCAAATCTGCATCATCTTTTAATATGGCTCTGATGCTTTCTATATTACTGAAAAAGTCTCTAAAATGGCAGATCAAGATATAAACAGATAAACAGAGAAAAACAGAATTTAAAATAGAATGTATGCAGGAAGATAAAGTATAATAAAATGATAAATATAATTGAGAGGTGATAAAATACATTGTATTCATAAAACAAAGTAAAAGAAGTTGAACAAATAATTTTTCAGAGAAAAAAATAAACAATACTTACACATTTATGCCATGGAATGAAATGAAAATGAAATTTTCATCACAAGTTTTGAAAATAAAGTTCAGGAAATCTTAAAGAAAAAAAGTCAATAAACAAAAGTAAGAAAATAAAGACAAATAGGGAGTCAGTTTGGAAGACCATATATCCAAGTAATAGGAGTTTCATGAGAAAAGTGAACACAAGAAAATGGACAGGAGAAAATCAGTAATGAAATAATTCAATAAAATTTCTCAAACTGAAGGACCAGGCTTGACAGAATGAAAGGTCTCACCAAATGCTCAACAGACTATCTGTAAATAGACTAAATCCAGGGCTTATCACTGGGGAAATTTCAAAAATGGCCACAAAGAATATAGCTTGTAGGCAATAATTTCAAATTTAGAATCCTGTAACAACCAAGAATGTGACACTAGAATAAATAAATCTTCAGACATGCTAGGACTTGAAAATTTATCTTCCACATTTTCCCTTTCCAAGAAGCTACTGAAGTATGATCTCCATTAAGATTAGAGTAGTAAACAAAAAAAGGATATTAAGAGAAATAGAAAAATGGAAAATCCAATAAAAGAGAGAAGTAAAAGGAATTCCAAATTGTTGGTTAAGAGAATTCTCAAGATGACAGTTGCACTCAGAAGAGATGACAACTAGCCCAGATTGTTGTTATATAATTCAACAACAGCCTAGTAGAGAGCTTGTGTCCTGCTGTACCATATTTAAACCTGCAAAAACTACTGAAGAGTAGTTCCACCAAAACAAGGAAGTAACGCAGGAAAGAAAAAAGCCTGAGGTCAGGGAAACAGGGTCTCCAACCCAGGGCAAAGGCAAAGAGAATGCCAAAGTTATCAGAAAAGCAATCCCCAGGGTCATAGCTATGAGTAAAGCCATAGAGCAATCTATTATGAAAAAGACAATAGAAGTCTCCAGGAAGACCAGAGTTCCAAAGAAAGAAAAAATAATCTGATTACCTGATGTGAATGTTTCATAGGCAATTATACTGAAATAATTCTGAAGGAATAAGAAGATCTAATGATAGGTAAAAAGAAAATAAAGCAAAAGAAAAATCCAATGTACTCTTTAACTTAATATGAGACAAAAATATGAAAACAAATATAATACACAAAACTGTTCAGTTATTTATAATATTTAGGAATACATAATAAGAATACGGAATGTACATTTAAGCAATATAACTACAGGGAATACTAGAGGGAAAGAAGAGAGGAGAAATGCATAAGAATTTAATTCTCATCTACCATCTTAGAAAGTCAATATATTGTGCGTAAAATTGATGAACAAAAGATGACAATATATGGTTAGTGTTTTAAAATATAAAGATGCATAATGCTAGGAAAATAGTTAAATGGTCTAAATTAATCTAATTCTAAGGAGGCAAATAAATCAGAGATTTATTTTAAAAGAGTTTTTTTGAGGGAGAAAACAATTGATAAAGTGCTTAGTTGTTCCCTTCTGCTACCCAGAAAACCCATCTTTTTAAAAATAAATTTCAGACTTTTCTTTTTCTACTTTACATACATTATTTATTCAAAGTTGATGACACCTTGAGAAAGTAAGGTGATATTCTTTTTATTATATGTCTAACTTATCCAAGTGTGCACACTCCCTCAACAAAATAAAATTACCAATTTATAAGAATTGCTTTTAAGAAGAAGAAAGTGTAATTCATTTCTCATAACTCTTTCCAGTTCAATACAGCACCATAAATAAATATCAATTCTAAATAGGACTCATAACAAAAAATCCTTATTAAGCCTTTTCATATGTTGTTATTAAGTTGCACAGTGATAGCATTTGAGAAAAATAAAATAAATATAATCATCGGTATTATGAACAAAGTCTCCAGACTCTCAATTATGTGGGTAACACCAGAAGAGAAAGCCAATGAATTCCTTGATAAACATTAGAAAATCAGAGAGCATTATGGATGGTGTTCTAGTTTGCTAGCTGCTGGAATGCAATATACCAGAAATGGAATAGCCGGTTCCATTTAACGGAAATTTAATAAGTTGCTGGTTTACAGTTCTAAGGCTCTGAAATTGTTCAAATTAATACAAGTGTATAGAAATGTCTGATTTAAGGCATCCAGAGAAAGATACATTGGTTCAAGAAGGCCCATGAGATTCAGGGTTTCTCTCTCATCTGGAAAGGCACGTGGTGAACATGATGACATCTTCTAGCTCCCTCTCCAGGCCTCTTGCTTCATGAAGGTCCCTGGCAGGGCCCTCTTTCTTGATCTCCAAAAGTCACTGGCTAGTGTACCCGGTGATTCTCTCATCATTCTGTTGTGGTTCTGTGGCTCTCTCTTCATTCTCAAAAAGGACTCTCTCGAAAATGTCTCAGTTATAGGGTTCCAGTAAACTAATCAAGACCCAAGTAGAATGGGTGGAGATATGTCTCCATCTAATCAAGTTTAATATCCACAATTGATAGAATCACATCTCCATGGAGATAACCTAATAGTGCTGAATAGGGATTAAAAAAAAACCCTTGCTCCCACAAGATTGATTAGGTTTAAAACATGGCTTTTCTAGGGCACACAAACTCTTTCAAACTGGCACAGATGGTGATCTTTTTTTCTGTAAAAGAAGAGGGTTTTTTTTAATCTATTGTCAAAATTTACACTTCTGAATCCTTCAAATACAGTATTGCATTGTATTATTGTAGTTCCATACTTTATATTTTTCACAGCATGTCATATACATAAAAGTTTCCATAGTACATGCATATAGCCTACATGCAATTAGACTTTGTCTAAAGAGAGTGTACATCTCTTTTCTCTATTATTACTTTTATGGAAAAGGAAACAAGTTGTAGAGATGTGGTAGAAGTTTGGAAATTACAGCAAGAGTAAATGGTTAGCACTAACAATAAAATAAAATGTTATGTTCTAAAATTTAAAACTATGTAAAGTCTTCTTTCCAACATAATCCAAAGTATACAAACTAAAGTGAGGACTGTTTATCCTTTTCCAGTCACTATTGGGTCAACCATACTATGACAATTAAAATATGAATCCATCTGCTGGAAACAGAAAGTGTTGGTGGCTATATCTAGTCATCAACAATCAATGGAACAACAACAGTTTCTGAGATACTTTGTCAATGAAATAACATTAAAGTTGAAGTTGACCTGCTTGAAGGAAAGAGATGCCACTTTGAGACATGTGCATTGAAGAAAAGTGTTTTTAAAATGATGAATATGAAGTAAAAGAATCACATGTTGAGGCAGAAACTGAAGTTGGAATAGGATGTGGAGAAGCTTTATCAGATTTGAGATCTTACTCTTGATAACACTCATCATTTGGAAATATATTTGCTGGGCTAGTTTTTAAATAATACATGATATTTGATGGATGTGTATATACATATAAAATTATATGTGTGTGTGTATATGTGTGTGTATATGTCACTACTTTGGATATAAGTAAGAAATTTCAAACACCTCATTATTTCACATGTTTCTTCAAGTGAGGAATAAAGGTTGAAATAAACTTGACTTTGTATAGCAGAATGTTCAAACCAGGCAATACCATTATTAGTATTTGTATATATGCATATTTGTTTTTATTCTCAAATTAGTTTAAAAAAATCTGTTGTACCATTATTTGGCATGGAAACTGTCACAGATCTAAAAATCCAACCTTTCTGAAATGACATTTTATTCTTCAGGAATGTACTGGAGTTATTTTTTCCCATATGAACATTGATTTAGTTTTCTCCCTTTCTTAAATTTTTCCTTGCCTGCTCAATGCTGACAGGATAGACTCCAAGGCCCTTAGTGTAGCCCAAAATGCCCTGTAGATCCTAGCTATAGTCCATAATTCATAAATACATTCTATTCATTTTCAATCATAGTTAAATATATTCTAGCCAGGGGTTCTCTACTTCTTTGGTACACTCTCAAAATTAAGGGCCCTTGGGAGCACATTCAATAATATAAAGATATTCAAAGGACACTAAAAACCACAACAATAATTATAATTCCTTCCATTAAGTAGTATAAGGATGTCTCAAACACTCTAATAAAAACTTTCACAGTTATTAAACAACTTACTTGTCACCTTTTAACAATGAGTTTTGCCATTGAGTGATTCAATACTTATTGGGGCAAAGCTTCTTCTAGTAAGAAATGTCATCTTTCTTTTAAGTGCCTCATGACATACAAATCGATGTCTTATTTTCAGCAAGCTTTATCTTACTTTACAGTGAAACAACATTTGATGATACAACAGCTTGTCAAAACATAGTTAGTAAAAAGTGGAAAGATTTTAGTATCAATGAGGATCTGCATTGGAAATGGAGAGATAATCAGATATAACAGAAGCCAAGAGAGAAGAGAATTTTAAGAATATCTCTAGTGATAAGTGCTGGAAAGAAGTCAAATAAGGCTGCCTACTGTTTCCCGGGGAGATCATGAAACGAGGTTGCTTTCCCAGCAGCAGTGAGTCAGCCTGTCAACTGCTTAGTCCCAGAATTTCAGATTCCTGCACAAGAGAAGTTCATGCTTCAGATGTGAAGATAGAAGCACTTCAGAGGTGTCTAGAACAGACCTGATCACTGCCATGAAGTTGTATGACTGTTACCAGCTGAATCCAGATGAGTACTATGCCTTGGAAGATCCCTGGAGACTGGAGTGGGAGAAAGTCCTCCAGATGCCCATGAGCCCTAAGACCATCCCTCAACCCATGGCCAGGGCCATGTCTGAAAAGGCCCAAGAAATATATTGTCTCATTCGGCTCTGAGTCTCCAGAATTAGGCTATATGGATATCCATATAGGTTGCTATGACCTCAGTGACATAGATACTGCATGGCTAGAACTGACCAATGAAGCATTTAAGGAGATGGAAATCCTGAACTAGATGAATACACCATGGAAAGGGTCCTGGAGGAGTTCGAACAGCAATGCTATGACAATATGAATCATACTACAGAGACCGAGGGACTGGGGAAAGAATATAATGATGTAGTTTGTGATATATACCAGTTGCCTGATGGTGAGGACAGCAATGAGATGGTGTTTTCTGGCAAATGCAACCTCTGCATACACCAGACCTGTTTGGAGTCCTCAAGGCTGTGTCAAAACTGTGCGGCGGGGATTCAGCTCAAGTGTTTGCTGTATCCCAAGAGAGGTAGAGTTATGAAACCTACTCACAGTGGAACAAAACGAGTTGATGACAACTGGGCTCTTTGGATCTCCAAGGTGATCACTGGCAGCCCCAAGAAGATAGAACCCATCACAAACATGTCTCACATCCCCAGCAGTTGGTGGGCTTTAATGTGCAGCTTCTGCACTGAGGGGTCCTCCATACAGTTCTCTGTGAAGGACTGCTGCACAGCCTTCCATGTAACCTGTGCTTTTGATCGACGTCTGAAGATGAAGACCATCTTGGTGGAAAGCAATGAAGTTAGGCTCAAGTCCTACTGGCCGAAGTACAGCTCACATAGGAAACTTGAGGAAACCCTCACTGAGGGGGGCTCCTCAGGAGAGTAGGACCCCTGAGTGCTCCTCCTGGAATCTGCTGGAGCCTTTGCTATCCTGGAGCAGAATGGGGAGGAGGCCCACCAGATGAATGTCTGGAAACAGAAGCTGCAATAGCTAGGGGATGAGTTTTACATGTTCATCAACCTGCTGAATGTGGCCAGGACCCTGTGGCTACCTGAGGAAGTGATGGACTTCCTCTACCTGTACTGGAAGTTGAAGAGGAAGGCCAACTTCAACAAGCCCCTGATCACTCAGAAGAAAAATGAAGAGGACAACCTAGCTAAGCAGGAATAGATTGTCTTGTTTAGAAGGCTGCAGCTGCTAACTCACCTGCATCTGGAGCTGGAGAGGGTAATAATTGACATTGACACCTTAGAGTGATGTAGAGAAGAAGATTGCAAAGAGACGAATATTGCCCAGTACAAGAAATGATAGCCAGTTTCACTTACTCTCAGACCCTTGCACATACTGCAGCATGAAGTTGTTAGATAAATATAATTATGGGCTGGTAAACTTATTGTACTTATGTGAAAACTGCCACAGAGCAGAGAGTTTCTCTGTGATTTTGTTTTTAACCACTTCCCCATTAATCCTTATTGTTCTGTAATGTTCTATAAAACAGTAAACCACAGTTAGAATTACCTTCTAAACTAATTGAACTGCTTACATTTGCCTACATCTGCCTTGAGTTCATGCTCATGCTTTCCCTGAATGATACTGTTACCTGATCATCTTATCCAACTAATAAAGATCTATACTTTAAATGAATTAATAAAATAAATCACTTAATGACCTCTGATAGCATTTTGATTGAAATTCACATTAAAACAGTAAGAAGAGAAAAATAAAATTATTGAAAGGTAGAAAAGGACCAGAAAATTTGCAATGAAAGCTAAGAATTAATTAATTTAATGAACATGTTGGGTGACCATACCAATGGTTTAAGGGTTGAAGAATGTAAGAACTTAGAAAATACTTCTAGTTATTCTAATAAGAAGGTTATTAATCATGTGCAAAGAATAATTTCTGTAGAATAATGGGAGGAAAATTAAGTTTCAAGGGATTCAGAAGGAATACTTTGTGGCTGAAGAGGAAAAAGTATTAGCCATGGCTCATATAACCACTGAGAATATTTAGAATTAACTTAATTTGACTCAATGCAGATTAACATTCTTTTACAGGTGTTTTCCCTTAATTTAGGTATTTATAACTTTTTGATATTTTATCCCTTATGCAGCATACATTCTTCCCAAGTATTATTTTTCCCATACAGCAGAGCAGCAGAGAAAGACTTTGCGTGGTATCAATACTGAATTATAATTTTTATAAAAGTTTTGGGGAATGGCATGATTTCTCCAGTTGTTTTTCTCATCCCTGGCATAGAACACAACACATACAGGTTTATCATCTGACATGCTAACTTCAAGATTCTATTCTTACCTCTCTGACTCTTCATTCTCATGTCCTTAGTACCAGCTGTATCACTTCTATCCTTCCTTAATGTTCTTCCTCCATATTAGCTTTAAACTTTTCCACAAGGCTCAATCCCAGATTCTCTGCCACTTTCTATGAAAGTTTATTTTCAGTTGGGATTATTTCTAAGACAGAAAGCAATAATGACTTTTTTTTTTCCAAACATAAAGCTAATAACCTACTTATTAGCATGTGTTTGGGGATAAAAAAATACAGAGATGTAGCATCTTATTATTTTGCATACTTAAATAGTTATATGCTAAGTTAGTAAAATATGAAAAAATTGCCTAGAATCAAAATTACCTTTGAAAACCCCTTAAATCTAAAATAAAATATGGATAGTTTTGTATAGATAATCTTGTAGAATAATTTTTTTTATAAATGTATAAAGTATGCAGTAATGCTGTGAGACACTGAGATATTTAGCTAAACATTCCCTGCCTCGGTTTTTCCATAAGTAAAATAGAGAAAATATTAGTTTTCATCTCTTAAGATTACTAGGAAGATAAAATGAGTTAATCAGTATAGAATACTCAGTGTGTTGTTAGTTTATCATGTAAAATATATATAATAAAAAGTATCTCATGTAAATTATATAATTTTACATACACAGTATTTTTTTCACATGTAAATGGATTATGAAGCCCACGTTTCAGTTTGTTAAAGCTGCCGGAATGTGATATACTCGAAATGGGTTAGCTTTTAATAGTGGGGATTTACTAACTTACAAAATAGCTTTTAGGCCATGAAAATGTCCAACTAAAGGCATCGGTAGGATGGTACTTGGACTCTGAAGAAAGGTACTGGCATCTGGGACACCTCTGTCACATTGAAAGGCACATGGTTTTCATCAGCTGGTCCTTCTCTCTGGTTCCATTCCTTTCAGCTTCCATGTGTCCTGGCTTGCTTCTCTGGGGCTTTTCTCTCTCAGCTCCTCCTGGGTCTTTTTTTGTCTGAGCTCTCTCAGCTTTTTCTGCCTTTTATCCTCTCTAAAGGACGTCAATAAAAGATTAAGACCTAACTTTGATGAGTTAGGTCACATCTAAATCAAAATAACCTAATGAAAAGGTCTCATCCATAATAGGTTCTACACTCATAAGAATGGATTAAAGGAGCACAGCATTTTCTGGGGTTTCAAACCAGCACAGCACATGTTTTGAAATTTTTGTAATTTAAAGAATACATTATGTGTTGCACAATAACATTCCCTTTACCTGCCTTTCAACTTATTGTAAAAATTGGAATTCATTATCCTAGAGCTGTCTTCCTCTAGACCTTTTCATTGTTGGCATCACATATACGTGAAAAATCCAAAATTACTCCTCATGGTGGGTCAGATATTAGGAAGTCTGTGATTTTATGTTCATTCAAACTACTTTGAAGCTTATACTAGTTTGCTTTGTTTTTTCAATATTTTAGGGTTTCTTCTTTTGACTTTGGTGATTTATGAATATGTCTAACTCTCCCTGATTCACACATCATTTGCTCAGTGTTTTGAATGCACAGAGAGCAGAAGCTGCTACTTGATAAAGTGGATGGGGTTAATTATATCTGCTGTGGATGATTTTTTTAGTGGAAGGAAGAACTTTCAATGATCTATTTGTCATGTAGAGAAAGGAAAACAAAGTACTTGTTTTCAGAGCCCCTTCTATGCTCAGATAACCAACCAAAGGGAGGAAGATGCTCTGCATCCCATTTGGAAAGGTTTCTACCTTTCTACTCTAGAAATTCCAAGGGAAATCTTTGTTGAGTATCCTACTCTTCTGCCCTTGTCTGCATTTTGCAGACTTAACTTGAGTGTGTACCTCAGAGGTAGGCTGTCCCTGCTAGAAATATATGTCATGTATAGATTAGGGTAACTTGAAGAAAGTATAACATTTAATAAAGGAAATTTAGTAAAGTTTTCAAAGAATGTGAGCAGAAATAGGAACAGTATTTAGAAGTACCCAGGACTAATAACAATAGGCTCTGTTTCCAGTCTTAGCCCAAAGGAGGAGAGAATGGGGAATCATTACAAGAACCTATGGGCAGAAACTTGACAAGAGCAGTCTTTTGGCAAGGGACCTACCTATCAGCCTAAGACTATGAAGGAGGAGTCAGGAGCAGGACAGGCTACATAATTTTCAGAGCTCCCTGCAAAATAAAAGTGTGGGGCTCTTTATTTGAAAAAAGGATTTAAAAGATTAACATGATGACAGCAGAGCATTAAAGCAAGCATGGGGCCTTTCTGGATGCAAGACTCTTTGTGACTGCACAGGTTTGAAACCCATGAGTCCAGCTTTGGCCGGAGGAAAAGAAAAGTACCTCAATCCTTTACTCTCTCCTTTGTTGGTACACCCCACTGTCTTAACTAAGTGAGGAGCCAGAAGGCAAGGAAATCCCTTTATGTAGCAGGTCATTATGTTAAGACACCAACACAAAGGTAAGAAGAGATCTGGAAGGACAGTCTTAAAATATTCAGCATATGCTGCCTTACCAATAAGCTAAGACTGTTTATCAAGCAACAGTTTACTATGATTCTCACACCCATACCAAGAGGTGAAGAATTGTCTCTAGATCTACTTGAGATGAATAAAAAAGAAAACAGAACTAATGCAAAGTGCAAATTGAATGTTGACTAGGGAGGACAATAAACAGAGCTAAGAACAAACTGTTTATGTTCAGAAATTCGTTGTGGCATCATTACTTCATGTAGTACAACTACCTGTTTGCATATGATAGAATCTTTACTTACCATGCTTTTTTTGCTTGTTTTTTTGCATGGCATAATAAATAATCCCATTTATTTTTGTGATTTCCTCTTACAATGTGAGGATTATAGCATTAAAAGGTGATCTGCATTTTCAAAACCACTAAGTAAGGGCAAAATTAAACTTTTTAAAGATACAAGATGAATACATATGAGAATTGATGGTTATCTTCTACTGATTACTATTTGAATCATTTTTTTCCTATCTGCATAAACTCTATAGGAAATTATCACTTTTATTTCATAAGAATTTACATTTTTTTCTGGAATTTTAAGTTTCCACACACATACCCAGAAATATGTATGTGCACATAAATTCAAAACTACTATTTCAATATAATGATGTTTATGTTAGAAAATATATACTGAAGCATAAAGAATTTGTAACACTTCCATCATTGTGAACTTGTTCAAAAGGGAATGTGTTTATTAGAGTTCAGTGGTAACAGTGTGCACCTGAGGATTACACAGGAATTTACCTTTACAATGTTAGGTGACTGTTATGGTTCTAAGGTTATCTGTCATTCATAGCTGTGTTTATCCGAGAACTATTTATTGAACACTTACTATGAGAAAGGCATTACAAAAGCAATGGAGGAAAGAGCAAAAGGAATAAAATCTACTCAGCCCTGGAGGAATTGCATATACTCCAGTGGCATTAATAGGAATGTAATTTTATGCATATATATATATATATATATATATATATATATATATACACACACACACACACAATTGTCATAAGTTAATAGAAATATATACAATTGTCATAATTAACAGAAATATATATTTCTTTGTTATTTGTTGGAGATCTCCACTTCTAGAGTACAAGCTTCATGAGGGCAGAACTTTTTCCACTTTATCTGTTGCTGAACCAACTATGCATCAAATGGTTTTCCACACACAAAAGAGTTATCAATAAATGTGTTGAATGATAAAAAAGTGAATGAAAGAATTAATAAAAAGGGCTCTCAGATCACAGGGAAGAATCACTATCTATGAAAGGAGAGTAAATAATGAAAAAATGATGATGATAATGATAATGACCAAAAAAATGAGAATTGGCAGATTGTTTAACATGACATACCATGCTAAGTGTTTTACGTGAAGTTGTTGGTTAAAGCACACCATTATCTGAAACAGAGTTACCAGTTATATTACCACTTTATAAGTGAAGGAAAGGAACAAGACAGAATACAAGGAACCTGCTCAAGGTCACACAGTTGTTAAGGGTCAGAGTCTTGTTTCAAGCAGACACCAAATTTGGTCTAAACCATCAAATTACATTGCCTATCACAGAATTCTCAAAGCATGTGAGAACTGGTTATTAAAGAATAACTGGGGCAGGCCACAGTGGCTCAGCAGGCAAGAATGCTTGCCTGCCATGCCAGAGGACCCGGGTTCGATTCCCGGTGCCTGCCCATGTAAAAAAGAAAAAGAATAACTGGCATCAGGCCTGGCAGAGCTGTGAAACATATAACTCATTCAGAGAACCACAGGTATTTTAGGACACTGCAGACAATGGTACCTAGGAGAAGGTATGAGGATAAGCCTGAACATGTAGACTGGCTGGGTTACAAAACATGTGATGATTATGCTAAAGAGGCTGTATGTTATCCCTAGGGAGATACAAAGCTATCAAAGCACATAGTAAGGAAATTACATGAGGAGATTTGCAAGTTTGCTTATTATTTGTTTTTTAATTTTTTTTAAATATTGCAGTTTAGGGCAGTGCACTGGTGGCTCAGTGGCAGAATTCTCACCTGCTGTGCTGGAGACCTGGGTTGGAGTCCTGGAGCCTACCCATGAAAAAAAGAAAGAAAAAAATTACAGTTTGAATAACATGGCAAAAGTATAGAAGAATAGATTTAATATATTTAAATACTAATTTATTACTTAAATATAAACATCTCAATTTATTTAAAAACTGATTTGAAACAATATGTTTTAAATAGCATCATATTATAGTGCTCCCAAATCTGCACATATTTCCAAAGGGCAGATATAATACAAGTCAAATAATTTCTCATAATAGAATGAGAAGAACAGAACTCATAGAAACAAGATTGAATGCATGCTTGCATTATGTATTTCAGCTGGGAAATTCCTTGGTGCCTTTTGATAGAATATTAAAGTGAAACCTTCTCTCAAAGAGTTCTAAAACATTTTACATTTAATGGAACTACTACTTATCCTAAAAAAAAGAGCAGATATTTTGTCATAATAGGATTTGATAAAACTATCAAGAAGGTTGTTATGTTATTTGCTGTATAAATCACATCATCTGTAGGTAGAAAAATGTAATATTAATATTAAGTAATCCATAATTCTGTTTAACACTCAGACCCACAGCCCTTGCTCCGTACAAAACTCCTTCTCTATATATCTTTGGTAAGAGAAATATGCCTTTCAATGAACTTTTATATTCTGTACTATCATTGCTGTTCCTCAAAATGTGACAAATGTCTAAAATTACTAATTTTAAAGGTGACTGCTGGGCCATTTTGTCAGTTTGGTTAAGGTAAAGCTACATTTCCCAGAATCCCCATCCCTGAATGGTTCCAGGTTAGAGTTGATAAAAGAGGTACCAGTGAGTGTGAGTTTTGGGAGGCTGAAGGAAGGCAACAGCTATTCTTTGGGGATAATGTTGACTAGTCATAGTGATAAAAAGGCACCAGAAATGCTGGCAGGTTCCAGTTTGTACATATTTTCTTCTCCTCTAGTTCTAAGTTTTCTTTCAGACCACTGACTCTACTGACCAAAAAAGACCCAGGCCCATTATAAGATGCTTTGCTGCAGACCCATAGACTTATCCCATTAGACTTTCCACTATCGTCCTGTTTGCACCTCACTTTGGTACAAATGGGTGGATGATTCCTATGGTCTTTATACCCCTACATCTTTACTTCCCTAGCCTTTTTGTACATTTCCATAAGATCCAATTCCTCTAATAAACCCATAACTCATAATGATTCTGCTCCCTTGAGTGAACACTGTCTATCTGGATTAATTGATAGATAATTTTATTATTTCCCTTAAATATTGAATTTGCAGTGTATAGATATCATCAGGAAGAAATTGTTATGAAAATTTAACAAATGTTTTATTTGCATAGCTTTATCCTGTTAGCTTTTGTGACACCCTTTGATCCATCTTTGTCTACTGACCTTCGCTCTCAAGTAGATTCTTTTAATGAATGCTTTATTTTTCTAGCATGCTCAAGTAAATACCAGGAAATGGGTCAGGTTAAACAATGGGAATTCATTCACTGATGGTTTGAGGATGGGAAAAGCTCTCTTTTAGTTTACTAAAGCTGTCAGAATGCAACACACCAGTGATGGATCAGCTTTTAATAAGGGGATTTATTAGTTTAAAATTTATAATTCTTCAGAGGAAAGGCAGCTAGCTTTCACCTGAGTTTCTTTGTCACATGGGAAGGCACACAGCAACTTCTGCTGGGCTTCTCTCATAGCTTCTGGGTTCCAACGGCTTTCCCCAGGGCAATTCCTTTCTGCATCTCTAAACATCTGGGCTGAGCTGCAAGTGCTGAGATGAGGTATGCTGAGCTACTTTTGATGTGCTATATTGAGCTCTCTTCTGACCTCTATCTTGTAAGCCTCCATCTAATTAAATTAAACATCACTCATTGTGGAAGTCACACGTTTTAGCCTACTGCAGATGTAATCAGCCATAGATGAATTTCACTTGCTGATGATTTCAAGTCCATAGCAACAGAACTGGGCACCATTATCTGGCCAACTTGACAACTGAACCTAACTACCACAAGGTCCAAATCAGGATGTCATCAAGGCAATGCTTTCTTCCAGAAGTGTTTGGTGCTCTGGGGCTGGTTCCAGCAATCCTTGGTTCTTAACTTGTCACATAGTGTCATGGTCAGGTTCATGTGTCAATTTGGCCAGGTGTTGGTACCTGTTAGTCTGGTTGGGCAAGTGCTGGCCTGTCTGTTGCTATGAGGACATTTCATAGAATTGAATCATGAGCACGTTAACTGCATCCACAGCTGATTCCATTTGTAGTCAGCCAAGGGGTGTGTCTTCTGCAATGAGTGATGCTTAATCTTATCACTGGAAGCCTTTTAAGGAGGATTCAGAAGAGACAGGCTCTCTTTGTGCTTCAGTCGACGAGCCTCTCCTGTGGAGTTCATCCAGACCCTCCATTGGCATCATCAGCTTCACAGCCTGCCCTGTGGATTTTGGACTCTACATTCCCAAAATTACATGAGACCTTTTTATAAATTTTATATTTATGGATATTTCCTGCTGATTCTGTTTCTCTAGAGAACCCTAACTATTACAACTTGGTACCAGGAGTGGTTCTTAAGAAATAGAACCTTAAAAGTGGGTTTTTATGATTGGTTTTCTACTCTGACCGGACTCAAAGTCACTAAGGACTCTAATTCCTATAATCAGAATGATACTGCCAACCCATGGGGTGAGTTGGCAAAAGAGATAGTCAAAATATCACCATTTTATGCTTCTAATACTTTGCTTGTGTGAAGCCAGGCTCTGGGGGATAAGGTTTTTAACACCTTTACAGAGTTTTGTGGAAAAAGGAGATATAGAGATGTTAGTTGGTTGTTGTTAGATACACTGTATACATGAATGAGTGAAAAGGATGAGCTTGAGGCTTTGAACAAGAAGTTTATATGCCATTTGACAGATGTAAATGTTTCTATGAGTGTCCTGAAGGAAAATCTTATTTCTTGTAACTGTAGACTTGAAACCTCTGAAAATCAGACTCAGAATCTTATTGTTAGAGTAGCAACTTTACAGTGTAACTGAAACCTCAATCTTGCACGATGTCTGCCATTAAAGTGAGGGCATTGATTGGAAAGGAGTGAGACCCTGAAAAATGGGATGGCGACATATGGATTGATAATGATGTCAGGGGTGAGGTTGAAACCCTTGATCATGCTGAGTCTTCTCTAGATAACCCTGTAATAGTCTGCCTTGAGGACATAGCTGCCCCACCTCCAGTTTGCCTTGAGGAGTTGACCACCCAACCTCCACCTGAAGAGATTAGCCCCAAGAGTGATTAATCCTTTATCACCAGAGGAAACTGCAAATAAATGCCTTGGAAGATATTTCTAATTCTTTTCATGACCCACCCCTCATTTCTTCCAGACCTATAACTAGAACTAAAGTCCCAACAGACCCCTAAAGGGGAGGTACAAAGTATTACACATGTGGAGGTACATTATATTCCAAAAAACTGTGTGAGTTTTCCAATTCATATAGACAGAAATCAGGGAAATATGTGTGGCAATGGAGTATGGGATAAGGGTGTGGGATAATGGTAGGAGGAATATAAGGCTGGCTCAGGCTGAATTTATTGATATGGGCCCACTAACCGAGATTCTGCATTCAATGTTATAGCTTAGGGATTAGAAAAGGCATTAACAGTTTGTTTTTATGGTTGGCTGAAACATGGGTCAAAAGGTGGCCAACAATACCTGAGGTTGAAATGCCAGAACTGCTTTGGTGTAATGTATATGAGGGGATCCAGAGGTTGAGAGAGATTGAAATGTTAGTGTGGATTTATCATGCAAAGCCTGCTCTTATACCCCAGGAATGTCCAGAGGATGCATCTTTTACCAGAACAGTGAAATAAATTTGTGAGACTAGCACCACCATCCCTGAAGAGCCCTGTAGTTACACTTCTCTGTAGTTCAGATATTACTGTGGGAACTGCTTTCACTGAGCTGGAATCCTTAAACACAATGGGGATGACCGGATCCTGAGTTGGCAGAAGCCAGGTGGCAGCACTTAATCGCCAAAGACAGGGTGGATGTGGCTATTATAATAGACAGCAAATTCAAAGCAGGAGTCAAAATAATCTAACTTTCAGAGATTTGTGGCATTGGCTAGTAAATCATGGGGTACCTAGAAGTACAATAGATGGAAGTCTACTAAATTCTTGTTTAAGCTGTATAAACAAAAGAGTTCTAGGTCAAGTGAACAGATGTCTAACTTGAATTACAAAAAACATAGTCATGGCCCTTTAATCAATTTCCAGACATGAGACAGTTTACAGACTCAGAGCCCCTTGAGTGAAGGAGAGGCCAGGTCCCTTTGGGGGAGAATCCTGTTATACTGCAACAAATTTATACTGTCAATCTTCCTCCAAGCCTTCCCCAAAGAGATGACAGCCTTTTACCAGGGTAACTGTGCATTGGGGAAAAGGAAATGATCAGATATTTGGGGGATTATTAGACACTGGTTCAGAAGTGACATTAATTTCAGGGGACCCAAAATATCACTCTGATCTACCAATCAGAATGGGGGCTTATGGTGGTCAGGTGATTGATGGAGTTTTAGCTCAGGTCCATCTCACAGTGGGTCCAGTGGGCCCCCAGACCCATTTGGTGTTATTTCCCTGGTTCCAGAATGCATAATTTGCATAGACATACTGAGCAACTGGCAGAATCCTTGCATTTGCTCTCTAACTCATGGAGTGAGGGCTATTATTATTGGAAAGGCTAAGTGGAAGCCACTAGAACTACCCCTACCTAGCAAAATAGTAAATTAAAAGCAATACCAGATTCCTGGAGGGACTGCAGAGATTACTGCCACTCTTAAGGACTTGAAGAATGCACAGGTGGTGACTCCCACCACATCTTCATTCAACTCTCCTATTTGGCCTGTGCAGAAAACAGATGGATCTTGGAGGATGATAGTGGATTAACATAAGCTCAACCAGGTGGTGACTCCAATTGCAGCTGCTGTCCCAGATGTGGTATCATTGCTTGAGCAAATCAATACATTCCCTGGTACCTGGTATGCAGCTATTGATCTGGCAAATGTTTTTTTTGCTTAATAGTTGTTAGTATGGAACATCAGAAACAGTTTGCTTTTATCTAGCAAGGTCAGCAATATACTTTCACGGTCCTACCTCAGGGGTATATAAACTCTCCAGCTCTTTGTCATATTCTTGTCCGCAGGGACCTTGATCATTTTCTCTCCCACAAGACATCACACAGGTCCACTATATTGATGATATTATGCTGATTGAACCTACTGAGAAAGAAGTACCAACTACTCTAGACTTATTGGTAAGGCATTTGTGTGTCAGAGGATGGGAGATAAATCCAACAAAAATCCAGGGGCATTCCACCTCAGTGAAATTTCTAGGTATCCAGTGGTGTGGGGCATGTTGAGATATCCCTTCTAAGGTGAAGGATAAGTTGCTGCATCTGGCCCCTCCTATGACCAAAAAAAAGGCACAGTGCCTAGTTGGTCTCTTTGGATTTTGGTAACAACGTATTCCTCATTTGGGTGTGCTACTCCAGCCTATTCATTGAGTGACCAGAAAAGCTGCTAATTTTGAGTGGGGACCTGAACAAGGGGGAGACTCTACAACAGGCCTGGCTGCTTTACAAGTTGCTCTACCACTTGGACCATATCATACAGCAGATTCGATGGTGCTGGAAGTGTCAGTGGCAAATAGAGTTGCTGTTTGGAGCCTTTAGCAGTCCCCTATAGGAGAATCACAATGCAGATCCTTAGGGTTTTGGAGCAAAGCCTTACCACCAGCTGCAGATAACTACTCTCCTTTTAAGAAACAGCTTTTGGTCTGCTCCTGGGCCTTAGTAGAAACTGAATGCTTAACCATGGGGCCACCAAGTTACCATGAGACCTGAGTTGCCTATCATGAGCTGGATGTTGTCTGACCCACCAAGCCATAAAGTTGGGCATGTGCAACAGCACTCCATGAAAAATGGAAATATTATATATGAGATAGGGCCAGAGCAGTTCCTGAAGGCACAAGTAAGTTATATGAGGAAAGTGGCCCAAATGCCCATAGTCTCCACTCCCACCATATTACCTTCTCCTTCCCAGACCAAAGCTATGGCCTCTTGGGGAGTTCCTTACAGTGAATTGGATGAAAAAGAAAAAACTCAGGCCTGGTTTACAGATTGTTCGGCACGACATGCAGAGTACCACCCAAAAGTGGACAGCGATAGCACTGCAATCCCTTTCTGAGGTGTCCTTAAAGAATAGTATAAGGGGAGATCCTCCCAGTGGGCAGAACTTCAAGCAGTGTACCTGATTGTTTATTTTGCTTGGAAGGAGAACCAGTCCAGAGGTGCATTTGTATGCTGACTCATAGGCTGTTGCTAATGGTTTGGCTGGATGGTCAGGAACATGGAAAGACTATAATTGGAAAATTGGAAACAAAGAAGTCTGAGGAAGAGGAATGTGGATAGACATTTCTGAGTGGGCTAAAAATATGAAGATATTTGTGTCCCATGTGAATGCACACCAGAGGGTGACTTCAGAGAGAAAGGTTTTAATAATCAAGTGGATAAGATGACTCATTCTGTGGATACCAGTCAGCCTTTCCCCAGAAACTCCTGTCATTGCTCAATGGTCTCATGAACAAAGTGGTCGTGGTGGTAGGGATGGAGGCTATGCATGGGCTCAGCAACATGGATTTCCACTCACCATGTCTGATCTGGCTACGGCCACTGCTGAGTGCCCAACATGCCAGCAGCAGACTTACACTTAGCCCCCAAAATGGCACCATTCCCCAAGGTGACCTGTTGCCTACATGGTGGCAGGTTGATTACATTGGACCATTCCCTTCATGGAACAAACAGCAATTTTTTCTAATGAGAATAGACACATACTCTGGATATGGATATTGCTTTCCCTGCATGCAATGCTTCTGCCAAAACTACCATCCATGGACTTACAGAATGCCTTATCCATCATCATGGTATTCCACACAGCATTGCTTCTCATCAAGGAACACACTTCACAGCAAATGAAGTGCTGGAATGGGCATATGCTCATGGAATTCTCTGGTCTTACCATGTTCCCCATCATCCAGAAGTGGCTGGATTGATGGAATGGTGGAATGGCCTTTTGAAACTCAATTACAGTGCTGACTAGGTGACAATACCTTAAAGGGCTGAGTAATGTTCTCCAGGAAGCTGTGTCTGCTCTGAATCAGCATCCACTGTATGGTACTATTTTTCCCATATCCAGGATCCATGGGTCCAGGAACCAAGGGCTGGAAATGGGAGTGGCACCACTCACTATTATCTCTAATGATCCACTAGGAAAATTTCTGCTTCCTACCACTGCAACCCTGAGCTCTGCTGGTCTACAGATTTTAGTTCCAAAAGGGGGAGTGTTTCCACCAGGAGAAACAATAACGTTTCCATTGAACTGGGACCTAAAACTGCCACCTGGTCATTTTGGGCTACTCACTCCCCTGGATCAACAGGCCAAGAAGGGGATTACATTACTGGCTGGGGTGAGTAACCCTGACTATCAGGGGGAGATAGGACTGCAACTACACAGTGAGGATAAAGAAGAGCTTTCCTGGAATATAGGAGATCCCCTAGGGCGTCTTTTAGTACTACCATGTCCTGTGATTAAAATCAATGGTAAACTGCAACAACCCAATCCAGGTGGGACTACCATTGGCTCTGAAACTTCAAGAATGAAGGTTTGGGTCACTCCACCAGGCAAAGAACCATGACCAGCTGAAGTGCTTGCTGATGGTAAAGGGAACATGGAATGGGTAGTGGAAGAAGGTAGTGATAAATATGAACTATGGCCATGTGATCAGTTACAGAAATGAGGACTGTAATACTGTTTTATTCATGTTATACTATTTAAGTTGTAAGATATCAAATTTAAGAATGAATATTACCCATGGACTTGCAGCCTATATGTAGGACAGTTGAGCATTGTTAGGTAAGGGAAAATAATGTGTCTTTTATTGTTTTCTATTTAGAAATTAGATTTGGTTTAAGGCGATGGGCATAGCTGCCAAGTTGACAAGGGGTGAACTGTCATGGTCAGGTTCATGTGTCAACTTGGCCAGGTGGTTGTACCTGTTTGGTTGTGCAAGTGCTGGCCTGTCTGTTGCTATGAGGACATTTCATATAATTAAATCATGAGCATGATGCTTATGATGCTTATGCTATGAGTGATGCTTAATCTAATCACTGGAAGCCTTTTAAGGAGGATTCAGAAGAGACGGGTTCTCTTTGTGCTTCTGCCGGCAAGCCTCTCCTGTGGAGTTCATCCAGACCCTCCATCGGCGTCATTAGCTTCACAGCCTGCCCTGTGGATTTTGGACTCTACATTCCCACAGTTACATGAGACCCTTTTATTAATTTTATATTTATGGATATTTCCTGTTGATTCTGTTTCTCTAGAGAAACTTAACCCATAGCAAGACACGTGACAGTATCTCCTGGTCTCTCTCTCTCTCTCTCTTTTTCTCTGTCTGAATTTCATTCCTCTTATAAAGGACTCCAGTAATTTGTTTAAGACCCATTCTAACTGGACAGGGCCACATCTTAACTGAAGTAACCTCATCAAAATATCCTACTTATAATGGGTTCACATCTACAGGAATGGATTAGATTTAAGAACATGTTTTTCTGGTATGCAAACATAGAGCTTCAAACCACCACAATGAATTTCCTCCACAAATGTCCATGGGAATAGAATAGGGGGAAGAATCAAATAATCAGGTTTCTTTATATACAATCACATAAATGTCAATTGCCTGTAAACAGATTTAATTCAGAAAGACTACTATCTTCCTGTAAATGGGATAATTATTCAAGCTCTATACTTTAATTATAAATTTTAAACTACTGAAATTTGTAGCATATTCTGACACTGGTAATGATATTATTTTTAATTCTTCTAGCCTTGTGGTTGAATAGAGATTTGTTTAACAACCATACAGATAAAACCATAGGTGAACCATGCACTTTGGAGCATTGCTATCTCTTAAGTGTCTTTAAAGACAATGCTTTCCCCCTTTCCTCCTTCCAAGTAACTATTGAGTGTTAGAGAATCGTATGCATATGGGTGGGTTTTCCTTAAGGGAAAATGCTAATAGAGGAAATGTGTTGAGATACTGAGTCTTGAGTCAGCTTCAAAGTAGAAAAGCTAACCTGGGGACATGATACTGATCCATGAAATTGAAGTGCTTCTAGGTCAGTAATAGCCCTGAAGGTTCATAGAAGTAAAACAAAACCCTCTTTATAATAAATCTTCCTTAATTTAGTCCTGCAGTAAAAATTAAGTTCAAACTCTGATTTCATTATCATAGGACAACAAGTGCACCAGAAAGCAAGCGCTCTATGTGAGAGGCAGCATAACAAGCAAATAACTGATTGTGACATTGAGGAACTGCAGATTTTGGGGTTATTAACTCTATAATACAGAACAGCTATTTAAGAAAGCTTTAAGGAAAAAAGGATGCAATTAGAGAAGCTGCAACAAAAGGCCATTGAATAGAAAGATTTGAAAAACAAAACAAAACGTAAACTCCATACAAATGAAGATCTGTGAGATGAAAAATAAAATAATGGAAAAAATCAGAATGGATGTATTAATCTGCAGATAACAACTGAAGAAAGAGTGAGAAAATTGGAAGATGTATCTGAAGAAATTATGCAGACTTAAGCATAGTCAAACAAGGAATTAAGAAAGAATCATTGAGACATGGAAAACAGAATGAAAAGGTCTAATATCTACTTAGTGTTGTAGAGAGAGAATAAAAAATGAAGATAAAATGGCTAAACTTTTTCCAGCACTTTAGGAATGATAATACTAAAGAAAAAATATGAAGATGTATTATATGTATGAAAAATAAAAAGTGATTCAGGTCCAAATTCATTTGATTGACACTTCAGAACACATAGGAAAAGAGCCTTAAAAATGGCTACAGAGGAAATCCAGATCATTTTTAAAGAAACAACCATTAAAATTATGACATAGTCTCAGAATCAATAAGTAATACCAGAAGAAAGTGGAGTGACATTCCCACAATGTTGTGTAAAAATAAAGATTAACCTAGATTTGTGAACCTAGTAAAATTATTTTTCAATAATGTGTGAAATAAGCAAGCTGTCATTTTATGACTATTAGACTGGCCGTAGTTAGGAACTCTGATTGTACCTAATATTGGAAAAGATGTATGTAAATGGCAATTTACTGATTGGGAGTGAATTATACAATTTCTTTGGAAAGCCATTTGGTATTACTTTATGACATACCCACTGACACAGCAGTACTACTCATAGGATAAACCATAAAAATCCTTTGTTCTGTGTACATAAAATGATGAAAACAAAAGTATCTGCTGCAGCACTGTTTCTGAAAAAAATAATAAGGACCCTGAAAAAGAGTCCACTGTTGCTGTCTATGTTCTTACCCAAGTGAACTAAACTGAGAAATGTGGAATTCTCAGTGATCTACTTTGAACTCCTTTCCTTAAAGTGCAGCTGGTACATTTTAGAATGAGTGTTATATTTTTCCTCATACATGCCTATAAAATAAATTAGTATTCAGAAATATCATTATTTCTTGATGAGCTAGAATTCAGCCTCAGTGTTCTCAGCAGAGTGTGTCAAAAAGTTAGTCTCAAATTGTTATAGTTGACATAACTTAAAATGTTTTTGTTCCTACCTTAAAGTTGAGATTAGATTGAGGCCTGAGAAGTCAGCTGCTGTAGGTCTGTTTTGGACCTCAACTGGGTCTTAGTAACCTTCCAGAAAAGGAGGCATTTACTCTGCTTACTGTAAAGGCATTTCATTTTAACATTCTATGAGGATAAATGAGCAGGAACGAATGAGATACAAGACTTTATAATTAATTCATCAATTAATTAAAGTCAGTTACACCTGGTTTTGTGGAATGCATCACATTTTTTTTCTCTATGTTAGCTCCTGTCTGTGTGTTCTTTATATTTCTCCTGCCTTAGAAGGTTAGTATAGTTATCTGCATAGCATAGATGAGCATAGGTGAGTGGAATAGCAGCACATGTTAAGTGATACTTGAGTCTTGGGAGCAGAGGTTTAAAACTTCCTAAGTCCTTTAAGTACGTATAGGCATATAGCTACTCCAGTGACTACAAACCTTGGAGTGAATAATGTGAAGTGTACATCAGAGATGTAAAGGATATAGGGTAGGAAAGGATGCTTAGGGAGTGTATGAATTATTTGGAACCTATTAACTTGTTGACAACATATCAATTCGCTTTTCAGGTTTTAATGTTTTTCACCAATGTTGTATTATAGAGATAGACTTTATCTAAGTCTATGCAAGATATCTATGCAACTTCTCAATGAGAGGCAGTAGTCCTGCCTTGGCCCTTTCACCAAATCTATCTTCATTAGAATCCACATAATTGGTAAAAGTTCCAACACTAATATGAACCTGATTAAACAGCATCTGGTCTTTTTGGGGGGAGGGGGTGCATGGTCCGGGAATCGAGCCCAAGTCTCCTGCATGGAAGGTGAACATTCTACTACTGTACCACCCGTGCACCCTGGGCCTCATTTATTAAATCTTTAATATGGTAATAAAATATCAGTCCCACCCCAAATATTGGAATGTGATGATGTTTTAAGTGTTTTACTCAATAATATTGAAATAATCATATCTTAGTTTGCCAGGGCTACTGCAACAAAGTGCCAAAGCCTAGTTGGCTAAACAACAGGAATTTGTTATCTCACACTTTGGAAAGCTAGGAGTCCAAAATCAAGGAGTTGTCAAGGCCATGTTTTCTCTGAAGTTTGTGGCTTTCTCTGGTGGTTGTTGCCAGCAATACCTCAGTCTTGCTTCTGACATATGGTTTCTCTCTATGTCTGTCTCTACCTGTGTCCAAATTTTGTCTGCTTATGTGTCCAAATTTTGTCTGCTTATAAGTACTTGAGTTATCTTGTATCAAGGCCCACCTGATTCAATTTGGCCTTATCTTAACTAATAGGATCTTCAAAGGCCCTATTTACAAATGAGTTCGCATTCACAGGGCTGGGTTTAGGACTTGACCACATGATTCCTCTGAGGGAACTATGACTCAACCATAGCACATGACATGGCACAATATATGATTATTAGAGTTTGATCATTGATCAGTTTGGGCTGGGGAAACTCACTTATCTGGCAACAAGCTGGTACAAGTAGTTACATTTCTGAAATCAAAATCTGATAAATAGCCTAGGCTAGGTCCTATTAGACCCAGAACACTATGTGGTAGATGTGGATGATAAAATTTAGATTGAAATCTAAAAAGATAAAAGTTTTAAGTATTGTTTTTCAAGAAACTGCTCAAAACCATACATTGACTGTCTCAGATAGCCTTAAATTTTATAACTAAAAGGAAATTCCCTATGATATAGCCTTAAACAGATTGATAGAGCAGAAAACTTTTGGAAAAAAATAGTATTACAGGTTAGAAAGGAAGCTCTAGTCTGTGAAAACCATTCTGATTTATGCCAAATTTTGACAATTCTATCAAGCCAGGGTAGTGATTTTCCTTTGAATGTCACATTATTTCCTTGAAATTTTGGGAAACAATTGGTGTGAAGTCCTGGCACAGTACAGAATAGGGGTTCTGGAGTCAGAAGGGAGCTGGGTTCAATTTCAAGTCTCCTGTATGGAAGGCGGAGACTTCATCCATTGCAACTGTTGGAGCTTTGAGACAAGAACTCAAACTCTCTCCCTTCCTAGTCCCTGTCTGTTCAAAGTGGGGATGATAATGATACCATCTCTTAAGGGTGCTGTGTGGATGAATACAAATAGACAACATAATTAATTCAGGCTTACGATATGGTATTTAATGACAAGGAGAATGGGGTTTCGAGCCAGCTGGCCTCTGTTTGAATTTTAGCATTAGCACTTTACTAGATGTGTGGCCCTTGATAGGTTACTTAACCTCTTTTTGTCTCAATTTCTTAAACTGTAAAAATGGCAATGGAAATAATTGTACCTATTTCATATGTATTAAATTAGTTAATATTTTTAAATGTTTATGACAGTGTCTAGTTCTATAGCACATAGTAAGTGTTATTTAAAAAAAAATACTATGAGAGACCTCTTAGTTTTAGCAAAGCCAGGGAGATAAATTTGGCATATTTCTCCTAGCTCCTGGAGCCAATAATTGAGGTAGCTTTGCTCATGGTATAGGCCCCTACCCAGAGAAACAAACTGTTATATAATAGTCCTTGAGAAATCAAGGGAAGAAGTTTCCACAAAGCCTAAGCCAAAGGTTAGGATCTAGCTGTGAATAATCACAGCTGGCTTCCCTTAAAAGGTTAGAGGATTAGAGTGTTAATAATTTTTGTATTTCTTAAGCAAATATGCTTGAACATGCAATGAGTAGCTGTTCTCATGGAAGAATGAGCCAGTGACAAGTTTCATCTTTTAAAAGGAAAACTATTTTTGGTCAAATGACAGAGCTAAAAAATCTGTTTTTAAAATGCTTTTTAATGACAGGAAACATAAATATTCTTTACAGTTCTTTAATTCATAAACAGCTTCCATGATTTTTCTGAACCTGAAAATAGTAGACATAAAGCTGATACAAAATCCTAGACATATCAACACTCAGGGACATTTTTCTGGGACAATAATATAATTTAGATCATGGTAGAGGCTGATATCCATACTTAGGAAGAACCTTGATTTGTTTAAAACAGAGTTTCTAGATTTTTTTTTCTCTTTAAATACATTTTAGGCATTTTTTTCCTAATGGATTTTCCATGAAATTTGATAACATACTTATATTGTATATCTGTTTATGTACTATATGTGTATTTGTGTTTTCTAGATAAAGAGTATTTACGCATATATTGACATTATATATATATTGCCCAACAGGAAACAATGTGTATCACATTGGAGGCAATATTACTCCTTGCCAATTTGAAGTGCTATTTACCCCAGAAAAACATGTTCTTAAACTTAATCCCTCCCTGTGAATTAAATTTTTACACCCATTTTAAGTAGGACCTTTTGATGAGGTTACTTCAGTTAAGAAAGTGTGACCTGCCTCAATCAGGATAGGTATTAATCCTGTTACTGGAATCCCTGATAAGAGAAGTGAAATACGGTCAGAACAGAGAGCCACAGGAAGCAAGAACCTGAACATCAGTGGAATCTGGAAGAGAAGTAAGAGACCAGGAGACACCACCATGTGCCTTGTCATGTGAAAGAAGACCCAAGGATTGCCAGCAACCAGCTATAGATTGCCACATTCTTCAGGGAGAAAGAATTGCTTTGACAGTGCCTTGAATTTACTTTCTTTTAGCCTCAAAACTCTAATCTAATAAATTCTCATTGTTTAAACCAATCCATTTCATGGCATTTGCTTGAACAGCCTAAGTTACCATACCAGATTTTAGTACCAGGAGAGTTGGGTACTGCTATTTAAATACCAAAAATATGGAACAATTTTGGAGTTGAGTAATGGGTAGAGACTGGAAGAATTGTGAGATGCTCTATAGAAAAAGACAGATTACCTTGAAGAGACTGTTGGTAGAAATAAGGATGCTAAAGATGTTCCTCTGAGGCCTTATAATGATGAATGTGTTATTGGAAATTGTAAGAAAGGTGATCTTTGTTTTAAAGTGGCAGAGAATGTGCAAAATTGAGCTCTAATGTTGGATGAAAGACAGAACTTGAAGTGATGAACTTCAACATTTAGCTGAGGAGATTTCTGACAAAGTTTGTTACATAATCTGTATGAGTAGAACTACTGCCAGCCTAGACTAAAAGAGACAGAGAGGGAACAGATTAAAGGAAAAATCATGCCAAAGGCAGAACCATGGAAGCTGAGGCCTGGACCTAAGACATGTTATCAGGCTGAGAGAGTAAGCCCACCAATTCTGGAATAGGTCAGTCTGCCCTGGTAGTGAGAGTGGGCGGGCCTTCCACCAAGTTGTTCAGGAAGTGTGCTGCCATTCTAGTGCTCAGAGAGGGTGGAGACTATGCCTCCACAATTTCAGAGAGCCTGGCTCCCACACTGATGCTTGGAGAGGGTGGAGCCTCAGTCCCAGCACTAGGGAAAGCATGGCTGTTGTGCAAGCACTATGAAAGGATGGGGCTCCCATGTCATCAGGCCTGGAGGGCAAGAAATCATTCCCTAGGTGGCTGTCAGAACTTGAAATCTCATGGAGTATGCCCTGTTGGGTTTTAGAATTTGGGGGGAACTGTCTGTGATGCTGTTTTCCCTCCAATTTCTCCCTTTTGGAATGGGAATGTTTATCCTATGCCTGTCCTTCCATTGTAAATCAGAAGCAGATAATTTGTTTTCTAGGTTTCACAGGTCCACACACAGAGGGAAATTGTGCTGCAAGACAAAGGACATGCTTAACCAGTTTTTTTGTTTGTTTGCTTGTTTGTTTTTTTGGCATGGGCAGGCTCTAGGAATCGAACCCAGGTCTCCAGCATGACAGGCGAGAATTCTGCCACTGAGCCACCATTGCTCTGCCTCGTGACCAGTTTTGATGAGACCTTTTACTAAGCATTGTTTCTGAATCACTAAGGCTTTGAGGATATTGTGCTAAGATGACTATATTTTGCATGGAGAAAGAACATGTCTTTTGGACATTGAGAAGGTGGAGTGTGGTGATTTGAAGCAGTATGTACCTCAGAAAAACATGTTCTTAAATTTAATCCTTCTGTGTGGGTGTGAGCACATTGTAAATAGGACCTTTTAATGAGGTTATATCAATTAGGAGAGTGTGATCCACTTCATTCAGGATGGGTCTTAATCCTATTACTAGAGCCATTTTTAGTGGACTTTTATTGAGATATATTCACACACTGTAGTCCATCAAAAATATACAATCAGTGGTTAACAGTATCATCACATAGTTGTGCATTCATCACCATGATCATTTTTAGAACATTTGCATTACTCCAGAAAAAGAAATAAGGAGAAAAAAGAAAGCTGCAAACATCCTATGCCCCTTTCGCCACCTTTTATTGACCACTAGTATTGTGTTTCTATCTAATTTTAAGACTTACAATAGAGGTAGGTTAACTAAGACAGTGTAGTGTTGTCAGAAATTATTATATATAGTGGATCTACATGAACACAGACAACTTTTTTTGTTTTGCTATATAGTTTTACAATCATTATCAAAGACCAGTGCTACTGGATTATAGTTCAACAACTTCATATATTTTCTTCTGACTATTCTAAAACACTAGACACTAAAAAGGAATTATCTATATAATAAGATAGTGGTCACAGTCATTTGTTACATCCACATTTCTCAGTTACACCTCCTTCCTCTCAATCTTCAGGAAAAATACACTTACTAGGAAAAACTTTTTTAGAGACTTAGATAACGTCTACAGCACTCCCTAGGATTTTCAGGAATACTGTTGGTTGGAGCTTCATACTGTGGCAATTTGCAATACATGGCTGAAGTTTGCATAAGAGTAACCCTTCAGAATGACCTCTCAACACTATTTGAACTCTCTTATCCACTAAAATTTTATTTTGGTCCATTTCTTTTCTCCTTTTGGAAAAGAAGGCATTATCCATCCCAGGGTGCCAGGGCCAGGCTCATCCCTAGGAGTTATGTCCCACATTACCAGGGAGTCTTGTACCCCTGGGAGTGATGTCCCATGTAGGGGGTGGACAGTGAGCTTATTTACAGAGTTAACTTAAAGAGAGACCTCATCTGAGCAATGAAAGAGGCTCTGTGGGAGTGACTCTTAGACACAGTTATTTCACCATTGCAAAAATAAGTTTCATAAGGGCAAGCCTCAAGATCAAGGGCTTGATATTAAATTGGGAATCCCTAATGCTTGAGAGAGAATCAGGAATTCCCCAGGTAGGGAAGTTTAATAGTTCCTCATTTTTTCGCAATCCTTCAAGAAGCCTTTGCAAATACTTTTTTATACTCTGCTCACATTACTCCAGAATGTATTCAGGTATTACATTAACTGAACAGAATAATACGATCAAATTCCCTCTTTTGGGTTCCATCTAATTAGGTTGTTTAAATAAACTGACTAGACAAGTTAAATTAGACAGTGTGCCAAAGAAAATTTAAATTTTGGACCAAATAAACATCTCTTCCTTTGGTTTTACATGGAAGTTCAAGTTTTAAAATTCAGACAATATCCTTTGCCCTGCATTCTGATTCACTCTAGTCCAAATCATTTCATTCTCATCTCCAACTGGAGTCTGATCTCTCCTTCAATCTCTTCAACAGTTGCTGTGTAGAGCAATACTGACTGTCAGAGCTACAAAGCTCCAACTCTGAATGTCATGTGTCACACAAAACATTCCAGGGAACCACCATGTCACACACCAAGAACAAAGCATCTCAAAATTTATGGTTAACAGTTAAAACTCAGTAGCAGATTTGACTGCTGCAAGAGCCCACAATCCAGGAACTCTTACCATAAGCCTTACTTGAACACTTTGTGCTCCATAATCCTTGACCACCCAATCTCTCCCTACTCTCCATCCCATGACAACTCATGCACTTGAATTCAATTCTCAGAGTTTGCTCATTATAGTTAGTTCACACCAATGAAACCATACATAATTATCTTTTGTTTATAGCCCATTTTACTGAACATAATTTCTCCAAAGTTGATCATTAGAGTGAAATTCAGACAGACAGAGAAAGAGTCAAGGATGCAAGAAGCTGGGCATGGATGGAATCTGGAAAAGAAGGGAGAGATCAGGAGACACCTAATTGTGCCTTGCCACATGACAGAGGAGCCAAAGATTGCCAGCAACCAGCTCCAGTATGCTGCAGTCTTCAGGGAGAAAGCATCACTTTAATGATGCCTTGATTTTTATTTCTATTAGGCTTAAAACTATGAGCTAATAAATTCCCATTGTCTCAGCCTACCCAATTGTAGTAGTTAGGTTCAGTTATCAACTTAGCTAGGTGATGGTATCCAGTTGTTCTGTTGCTGTGTACTGAAATCATCAGCATGTGAAATTCATCTGTGGCTGATTACATGTATTGTTGGCTGAGGGGAGTGCCTTCCACAAGGAATTACATCTTAATTTAAGTAGCTGGAGGCTTAAAAGAGAGAGGATGTTTGGAGACGCAAAAAGCCATTTGAACCTAGAAACCATCTGTCATTGGCCAAGGAGAGTGCCTTCCACAAGGAATTACATCTTAATTTAAGTAGCTGGAGGCTTATAAGAGAGAGGTCAGAAGAGATCTCAGCACTCAGGACCAGATGTTTGGAGATGCAAAAAGCCATTTGAACCCAGAAACCAGAGGGAAGGTCAGCAGATGTCACCATATGCCTTCCCATGTGACAGAGAAAGCCAGAGGAAAGCCAGCTGCCTTTCCTCTCAGGAATTGTAAATTTGAAACTAAATAAATCCCCTTTATAAAAGCCACTCCATCTCTGATGTTTTATACTCTGGCAGCCTTAGCAAATTAAAACAGATTTTGGTACCAGAGGAGTGGGGTGTTTCTGCATTTGAAAATACCAAATGTATTAGAATGGATTTTTAAATGAATAAGGGGAGAATTCTGAAATAAGTTTGAGGAGCCTGGTAGAGAAAGCCTAGATTGCTTTGAAGAGACTGTAGGTGGAAATATGGACTCTAAAGATACTTCTGTTGTGGCTTTGGACAGAAGTGAGGAATGGGTCATTGCAGATTGGAGGGAGGGTGATCCTTATTGTGAAGTGGCAGCAAGTTTGGCAAAATTGAATCCTAGTGCTGAATGGAGGAGAGAATTTGAATTTGATGATCTGGGATGTTTGGCTGAGGAGATTTCTAAACTGAGTGTGGTGGATACAGCCTGGTTTCTCCTTGCAGCTTATAGCAAAATGTACCAGAAAGGGATAAGCTGAGGACCAAACTTTTGGCACAAAGAAACTAAAAATTGGTGGTTTGGAAAATTTTGAGCTTCCAGAAAGTGAGATCACAGAGAATAGAGCCCCATGTAAGGATTTTACCAAACATGGAAACAGTCAGCCACTACAAGACAAACCAAGATTGGAGACAGAGTTTTGTCCAGAAAGGATTTGTGGAAGGCCCTATTGTCTGATGGCTTTGATCCCTGTATGCTACATGCCAAATCAAAACATTTTTTGTGAGACCTGTATAAATGGAACCACTGCCATTCTGAACTACAAGGGACAGAAAATGGACAGATAGAAGATTTAACCTCAGAGGCAGAACCATGTAAGCTAAGGTCTAAAGCCAAGAAACCTTGGGCTGGGAGAGTGGATCCACTTGTGTGTGGAGGGGGTGAGTTTGCCCCAGAGATAGAGGGTGGGACTTCTGCCTCAATTTCCAGGAAGAATTCTGTGCCCCAGGCCTTGGAGACAGTGGAGCACATTCCTACAGGATTGGGGGGAGCCTGGCTACCAACCCATTGTTCTGAAGGGTTGAGTTTGTGCCCCAGAAATACAGATGCTTGAGGAGGGTGGGACTGAGAAAAAGGTGGTTTCCCCCATGTTTCCCAACGTTACAATCCTCATCTCAGTATTTGGAAAGAACTGTATAGGCCCTTGGGAAGGGTGAACTGCCGCTTTCTAAAGCCCTGAGGATGAATGACTCTCAGAAACTTCTGTGAAATAGGAATGGCAAACTTGGACAATGGGCCTAGATTTTGAGGATAGATGTCAAACATGAGACAAGGAGAGTTTTCCTAGGGTAGACAAATATCAAAAATATACTTGGATAAGGAATAGCAGACGTCAAAATATCATTTATGATGTGTTAAGTTCAAAACTTTTCCTGAATCAATGTTACCTCATGTAGAGAAAAATAGTAACAGCAAATGAAATTGAAATATACAAACTAAACAATTGGAATATTTATTAGGACAATATTTCATATGCACTTAGACTGATAATTTGGTGACACAAGGACTCAGGTTTCATAAAGGAATAATACCTTTTTTATGTAAGGCAGCTGAGCAAAAAAATGATTAAAAACATAATGAAATGTTTTTTATACATGTTAAAAATATTTCTTCATGATCAATTAAACGTAAAATAAAGTAGGTCCAAAGAATATTGTGGTACTATTTAATTACCATGACCTTATTTTACTTTAGTTGCTGTAAGGGAAAGAGCTATGTGTATATCTCTATCTTCTTTAATTTTTAAAGTATTCTTATAAAATATCTTTTGTACAAATAATTTTAGGAAAAATGTGACTGAGTGAATTTTGCATCAACTAAACATGTTTACTCTTGTTGTGGTAAAAAAAAAAATTGCACCATGCTAGAATAACAACTTCCTGTGAAAGCTCAAATGGTAAGATCTCAGAAACATATTGCCAGGCAACATTAAAAATTAGTCCCAAGAAACGGAAGAGCTTGAAAATATAATCTTGTGCAGATATTACTTCTCATATTCATATACTGAACCTGTATATATTCATAAATGATGTAGAAAATGCATTTCACCTCTCAAATGAATTATTACAAAATAAAGGTTTGTAATGCTCTTTTACAAACTTGAATGTCCACATTCTAGATAACTAAGCCAACCCATACCTTGTTAATAGTAGACTGGACAGCATAAGTTAGTGGGAAACTTATATGGGCCCCGACAATCTTGTGAAGGGGCTCTGATTTCCTATCATTGTACTTCAAATGAGATAGATAAACTTTTTTTTTTTTCACCTTGTCCACCTTAATCAAATTTATTTGCTTTCCTTGGGAGGATGTCTACTATAGAATTCTGTGAAAAATGGAAGGACATTCTGCTTAGAATAACTATGTCATGGTATTGGAAAACAAGGTGATTCAACTGCCACCACAAAATACTGTTCTGTGTTATACAGGTATGCCTTTCAATAAATTGAATTGCAGTGACTATGAATAATAAGAACTGCACAGGTGCTCCATTAGAGACTTTGCTTAAAAATATTAATGAAAATATTTATAATTAAAATCAGATCACCACAATTTGTATATTTCCATATTAAATGCAATTAAATAACATAACTATTTTGAGAGTCATTTATTCATTTTAAGTCCAAAATAATTTTGACTGGTGATATTGATGTTTCCTTTTTTTGACATTTAACATGTAAAAGTTTCTTGAGACTGGCATCTTAAGTTCTTTAAATGCTGGTTTTGTTTAAAATACAATGGTTTGCTGACAGCTTATTATTCGCACTGATGCTTCATTCATTTACAAATGGGCTTTAATGTTTTTAGTAACTTCCTTAAACAGACTCTAGTAAAATAATTTAATAACAATCCAAAAAGTCCCTGTTCATCTAGAAAATGTTTGTTAACAAGAAGAATAGAAACTCACATTCATATCCTTCATTCCTTTTAGAAACTTAATATTTTAGAGGTAGACTATATTTCTAGCCATTATCTGATATTATTCCTCATTTTATGCTTGAAAAAATGATTCAGAGAAGTAAAGTGTTCTTGCCCAAGGACACATTTCAGCAGAGCTCCAAGAAACTGACAGACTTCGCATATCCTTGGGATGATATTCTCATACCAACTTTGAAACTATATGAAGACGGTCTCTTTAAAATTGCTCAAGTCAAATAAACATAATCTGTTTGTCACCTCACTCCTCAAATTGCACATTTAATATCAGATCTTTCTTTTACTTTGACAAAAAAACCAGAAACATCGGCAAGAAAAGCAAACCATTTTTGTCCATTCTATCATGCTTGCCATCACACCTGTGAAAAAGTTTTACATTTTTTAGGACAGTTGGATTAGACTGTCAAGGAAGAAATTTCTGAATTTTATCTGAAAATGATAATTCTTAATCGGTGTCTGTTCCTTGGATAAAAGCCCTTTGGCATAAGTGAGAAGTAACTCCAAACTGTGGTTTGTCCTTTCATTTTCTTTCTAGTGTTCTTTGAAATACAAAAGTTTTTACTTTTTTTTTTTGTTTTTCATGTGTATATACAATTGTCCAATCATGATTTGCTGAAAACGCTCTTTTTTCCATGAAATTGTTTTGGTACTTTTATTAAAAATCAATTGATTATAAATATGATGATTTAGTTCAGGCTTCTCAATTATGTTCCATTGAACTATATAGATAGATTGCGGCAAATATATATATAAATGTATATATATAAATACAGACTTATAGATATAAATATATAGATAGATCAATGAAACATAATTTATATTTGTTCCAATGCCACATTGAATTAATCATTGTTGCTTTACAGTAAATTTTGAAATCAGATAGTGTAAAATCTCCAAAGTTGTTTAAAATTATTTTATCTAGTATAGACCCTTTGCGTTTCCATATAAATTTTGGGATTAGCTTGTCAATTTCTATAAAAAATGACTATTAAGATTTTGATAGGGGGCGGGCCATGGTGGCTCAGCAGGTAAGAATGCTTGTCTACCATGCCCGAGGACCCGGGTTTGCTTCCTGGTGCCTGCCCATGTTAAAAAAAAAAAAAAAAAAAAAGATTTTGATAGGGATTGCATTAAATTTATAGACCAATATCAGGGTGTTTTCCTGATAATATTGGTTCTTTCAACTACTGAATGTAAAAAATTTCTCCATTTATTTAGATCTTTAATTTATTTGAGGAATGCTCTGTGTTTCTCGGTGTACAAATCTTACATTTTTGTTATATTTATTCTTAAGTATTTTATTATTTTTGATGTTATTGTGAATGGAATTATTTATTAATATTTTAAATTGTTTATTGCTAATATGCAGAAATCCAATTGATTTTTGTATATAGATCCTGTGTTTTGTAAACTTGCTAAAATCATATGTTAGTTCTATAGACTTTTGCATGAATTTCTTAGGATTTTCTATATACAATACCATGTCATTTGTAAGTAGAGTTTTAGCTCTCACTTTCCAGTCTGAATGTTTAAATGTCATTTTAATTTTTGTCCTTATTAAAAAATCTAAAACTTTCAAAACATTTTTAAATAGATGTAGTGAAAATAGACATCATTGCCTTGTTCCAGAGCTTAAGGAGAGGAATTCAGTCTTTTACCCATAAGTAAGATGTTAGCTATTCTGCATCTTTATGATGTATAGAAAATTCCCTTTCGTTCTTTGTTGAGAATTTTTGTCATGAATGGGTGTTGGGTTTTTCAAATTACTTTTCTATACCTATGGAATTAGTATTTTTTGTATTTTATTCTATTCATGTTTTATGTTATTCCTTGGATAAAAGCCCTTTAGCACTTTTATAATGTCAGTCCACCCTCACATCTCTAGCATAAATCTCACCTTGTAATATATAAAACATTTTACATGTTGCAAGATTTGTTCACTAATATTTGGAGTATTGGTCTAAGGTTTTCTTTACTTGTGATGTCTTTGATTTTCAGATCAGTACAATACTGACTTCATCTTTAATAAGTTCAAGACCCTTCATACTTACCCTTATGAATTCTTATTTGACCCTGTGCTGCTTTGAAAGTATTATTTACCCCAGAAAAGCCATGTTTTCATCCTGTTCCAATCTTGTGGAGGCAGCTTCTTCTTTTAATCCTAATTCAATAGTGTAGGTTGGAAATTTTGACTAAATTATCTTCACTGAGACATGACCCACCAAATCATGAGTGTGACCTTTGATTAGATGGAGATATGACTCCACCTACCCAGGTGAGTCTTTATTAGGTTACTGGAATCATATAAAAGAGGAAGAATTTTGGAGATAGCCAGAAATGACAGAGCCTACAGAAACTTCAGAGAGGAGCTGCCAAGCAGAGAACAGAGACACAGATTTGGAGAAGCTTGGAGCCCAGCAGATGTCACCATGGGATGTTAAGCAAGCCAGAACCTGGAGACAGCCAAGGAAACCCAAGAGATGAAAGCCAGCCAGAGAGAAGCAAAATGAGGAACCCCCACAGGAACAAAGGCTGAAAGCAATGGAACCCAGGAGCAAGGAACCAGCAGATGCCAACCATGTGACTACCCAGCTGACAGAGGTATTCCTGACCCATTGGCTTTTCTTGAATTAAGATATATCTCCCTGGATGCCTTAATTTGGGCATTTTTATAGACTTAGAACTATAACTTTGTAACCTATTAAATTTCCCTTTTTAAAAGTTGTTCCAGTTCTGGTATATTGCATTCCAGCAGCTTGCAAACTAATACAGACCCATAGTTTTATTTGATTTCCAGATATTTGGGGATTTTCAAGATTTCTTTCTGTTATTGATTTCTAGTTTAATTCCATTATAGTCTGAGAACTTACTTTGTATGACTTCAATTTTCTTAAACTTATCGAATCTTTTTATGTCCCAGCACATGTTTCATGAATGCTTGAAAAGAATATTTATTTTGCTATTACTGAGTGGACTAATTCTATATATCATTTAAGTGGAGTTGATTAATCATGTTTTTTTTTTAATGTTCTGCAAGCCTGCTAAGTTCTGTCTAGTTTTTCTAAACATTATTGAGCATACAGAATTGAGTCTTCCAACTATAGCTGTTGAGTTGTCTATTTCTCTTTTCATTTCTATCAGTTTTGCATGTGCTTGGGTCTTTGTTTTTAGGTTCATATACAGTTATAATTATGGGTGCCCTTCAACATTTTCAGAGAAGATTCTATTCCTCATTGCCTGTCCCAGGCTGGTGTCCCCTCTGATCAATAATCTTGAGGAAAACATGAGTTCAACCTCAGGGAAAAGTGACACAGATTCTCAGTGTTCTTACCTAAAGTTAAACAGATTTAGAAATATAAACATATCTCATATTGTGGTATTCTTTGAGAAGAGGCATACTTTCAGAGTGTCAAAATAGTTCATTTTGTTAATTGTTTATAGTTTTATAGTTGCTTTTTGGGTAGAAGATTTGCTCTTTGGAAGTCCTACCTGTACTTATTTTTTTTAACATATGGTCATCAGTTATAATAACTGTTTTAACTTTTTCATCTTCTAATTTTAATATGTGTCAGTTCCAGGTGAGTTTCAATTGATTGCATTTTCTGTTCATTATTTTTTTGTTTCTCTGCATTCTCAACTTTTTGTTTGTATGCCAGACATTATGAATTTGACTTTTTTGAATGTTGGATATCTTCTTAATTCTATTCACATTCTTGAGCTTTGATTGGGGAAGCAGTTATCTGTAAACAGTTTGATCCTTTCAGGCCTTGTTTTTAGTATCTATTAGAACATATTTCCATGTACTCTACCTAAAACTTTGTGAATCATGTGGTTGCCCATTTTATCTTGTGGAAATTCACATTATTTCTAGCCCTGTGTGAATGCCAGGCACTGTTACATCAAATCTTCTCTCGTGGTTCCCTACCAAGTCTTTGTTTTTTTCTTCAGAGTTGCTGGTCAATAATCTACTGAATATTGAGGAGGTTCCTTTGCAGATATCAAGAGTTATCTCACTGTACTGCTCTCTCACCTCTACTCCTCTTCCCTGTGAGCTCTACTGTCCTTGCTTTCCTAGATTCTCAAGTCTGCTCATAGACTTAGGATGTCTCTTGAGCTTCATCTGGGTTTTCCCTCCACGTACCTTGGCCTGGAAATTCTATCAAAGCAATGAGCTGGGGCTAATGTAGTTCTGACATCATTTGTTTTCCATTTCTTTGTTATCTGATGTACAGTGTCTTCAAAACCGTTGTTCATATATTTGATGTGGTGACTTTGTTTCAGGCAGGAGAATCTGGTCCGGTTACTCCATGGATGGAAATGGAAGTTTTTAAAGGAAGAACAAAATTTCTTATTAATTTGATCAAGTTTACTCTGGGGTTGATGAGAACTACCACTGTTGGGCCAGGGTATGAAATAAGAATATGAAGTGTGATCCCAGTTAAATTTGATACCAATTAACAAAAAAGAAATCAGCAGAGCAGCAGATGGTACTGTTTGCAGCTCTGGGAGAGACTTGAGGCTCGTAGTTACCATCTGCCTGCACAGCATTTTCTCAAACTTAGTATTTAGCAAAGTTTATTGCCACTAAGCTTATGAGCATTATGAGACAGATTATGAAATTCTTGCATTCTACCATGCTTCAATTAAAAGAAATATATGTCATGAGTTGGATGGTTATAGAAGCTGTGTGAAATAGCTATACCTCCTATTATTCACTTTAATGGTCTTTACATTCTTAGTTAAATATTTTCTTTGTTTTTGTTGTTTTCTTCAAAAAGAAGCATACACTAAGTTATTTTAACAGGTCTCTGTGATCCATCTTTGAGCTTTGTGTAAATTCTTACATAAATTGTACCCCCGTGCACCTTTATTAAACCTTATCCTTCATGGTTAGTGAACTTTTCATGAATATGGTTTGTGTCTCTTTTTTATAGATTGTAAAATGCTGAAGGTTATATATTGTGTATTTTCAACAACACATGCTCAGTAAATTTTAGAGCATTCATTGGCTTAAAGCATTGTAGCTGCACATGCTGAAGTTTAATCAACTGTTATAGAAAATGGGTGAGATTTGTAATAACATGTAATTAATCTCAGCCATATATATAGGTCAAAACTGGTCAAATTTAGCAGCTTGAACAAAGACATAAGGCAGTTCGGAATCTAAACTTATGCTAACACTCAGATGATGTTTCTATTGATTTCCCAAAACAGGGACATAGGTATCTTATAACTATTATTGATTTTTAATATAAAAATGAACACTGAGCACCCATAAACTAATATTTTGTTTCTGTGACATTTCTGATTATAAATATTAAAGTATACTGGATAGAAACATGAGTCTACAATTTCTAAGGTATGGTGAATACTCGGTAAATTTGAAAGTTTATATTTCAAGGGATCTTCAAAATTTATACTAAGAAATAAGTATATTAGCATAAACAAAATAAATTAAGGGAGAAAAGTGAAGAAGTCCTTGCCTTCATTAAAAGCTACAATAACTAAAATAGTATGTTCATGCAGCACAATGTAGAGGGTACTACATGCATTATTTTCTAGCTTTGTCATTCCACTTGGTAGATCTGTGGCACTGGACCTAATACTTAACATTTTTGAAGCACAATGTTTTTTCATCAGTAAAATGAACACAATTTTAGTAATTACCTTATAAAATTATCACAAAGATTAAATGAGCCAATACATATCAGTTCAAAGTCACTAACTCATACTGAGAACATAATAAATATTAGCTGCTATTGTTATTGTTGTTGTAACTATTGTTATTTTGTAGTGCTTGAAAATCAAACTCCATTGGTACGCATACTGGTTTTGCCTCTTTATAGCTATGTGACTCAGTTTTCTCCTTAGAAAAAGGTAGATAAAATTGTACTTATTTCACAGGGATGCAATGAGGATTAAATGAGTTAATAAATGTAAGTTGGTGAAAACCAATGCCTGACATAGTAAATACACAATAGTTGTTAGCTATAATTGCTGTTATTTCCATCTTATTATCTATTAATTTGGTCTAGATAGATTGCAATGAAACAATAAAAGAAATGAACTAAAATATTTATATATTATTTTGATATGTGATAATATTTAACTTTTACATTAGTGGGAAAAGATAATGAATATGGCCAGAAAACTAACAGACAGTAATCATAGGAACATAATCAACGTCATTCTTTTTTTTTTTTTTTAAATTTGCATATGGGCAGGAGGCACCAGGGATCGAACTCCAGACCTCCAGCACGGCAGGTCGGAGCTCTGCCTGCTGAGCCACGGCAGCCACGCATTATTCTTAATCAAAGAAATAGCATGTAAAAGGCAGGATCAAATATAATATAAAATTGGCAAAAAGAAAAAGGAAAAGGAAATTATACCCAATCCTACAAAGTTGAGAAAATAGGTATTTTCATACCCTGATGATGGAAGTATAAATTGATACAACCTTACTGGAGGGTAATTTGGCAATGTGCATCAAGAATATTAAAATTTAAAAATCTCTGACGGTACAATTCCATTGCTAATAATTTGTCCTAGAAAAAATTCAGCCATACGGCGTTAATTAGGACATAATTCGAGGAGAAAGTCTCCTAGCTTTCTCTTGTCTGGCGGCAGCCATCAGCTAAGCCAAGATGGGTGCTTATAAGTATATACAGTGTAGGAACAGTCGAATGTGCTGCGCATTCTGCTAAGGGCCCTCGACTAGCAGTAACGCCAGCTCTGCACGCCACAGGGCCATGTCCCAC
>PVIY010006958.1:0-84593 GCA_004026745.1 Myrmecophaga tridactyla
CCTAGATTGTAAGCTCTTAGAGCAGCCACATTTAGTCTGGAGCTGTAATTGTTATTTCCAGCTGTTGAGACGCTGTGTTATATGTGTATAACCTGGTATTTCCCTGGACCTTTGGGTATCTGTGTAACACCTCAGACTCAGAGCAGGCGCTCTGCAGCTCTGAAAGTCAGCATTGCCACACACAACAACTGTTAAAGAATTAGGCTTCAATTAGAGATAAGAACGAAGCTGATGGGGTAGGGACTAAAGTAAATCAGAATACAGGGGTAAGGAGGACATTGTTTGAATTTCAGAACTTCACCTACTCTATGAGACCAAAGGAAAAGAGGCTTATTTTGTCCAAAACCTAAATTTTCTGTAACACATAATCTAACTCAGCCTGTCTGGATAGATCATTTAAACAACCCAAACACATGGAGCCTAGAAGAGGAATAAGGGCTTATAACACTGTCCAGCTTAATGTAATGCTTGGACACATCCCACAGTGTATTGAGCAGATCATTAAAAAATATTCGCAAAGTCCCTTGAAGGGTGGGAGAAAATATATGGAACTATTAAACTTTACCCCCCAGGGAACCCCCTGATACTGTCTCAAACATTAGGGACTGCCAAGTCAATAGGCCAAGTCCTTGATCTTGAGGCTTACTCTTGTGAGGCTTATTTATGTAGCAGAGAAGCTTAGCCTACCTATAGGTATGCCTAAGAGTTACTTCGAAAGGACCTCTTTTGTAGTTCAGATGTGGCATCTCTCTCTCTCTCTCTCTCTCTCTAAGCCCAACTCTGCAAGTGAAATCATTACCCTCCCCCTACGTAGGACATGATATCCAGGGGTGAAAGTCTCCCTGGTGGTATGGGAGATGACTCCCAGGGATGAGCCTGGCCCTGGTACCATGAGATCGACAATGCCATTCTGACCAAAAGTGGGGAAAGAAGCATAGCAAATAAGGTATCAGTGGCTGAGAGGGTTCAAATAGAGTTGAGAGACTACTCTGGAGGTCACTCTTATGCAAGCCTTAGCTAATTATTGCTGTTTATTATGGTTTGCCAACCCCCTACCAAAACCATTCTTGCCAACCCCAAAGAACACCTAAGGCTTTATCTGAGATTCTACAAAGGTTCCATGCACTGTGATTACTTTCCAGAAAACTACAACTTCCAGATGGGTTTCCAGGCCAAATAAGTCCTAAAATTCATATGGCCAGCCTCTCCAGAACATCAGCTAGTTCCATCCCCTATCCCATATTATATTATCAACAGCCCTTTCCAATATGAAAAAGTTAGGATGGGCATAGCCCAAATACCCCTAAAGATTAGGAGAAAGATGAAAGGAGAAGGAGGAATTAGAACGGAGAAGATAGGATTTAATAAATGAGTATGACTACTGAATCATTGCATTGAAATTCCTTTTTTTTTTTTTTGCATGGGTAGACACCAGGAATCAAACCCAGGTCTCCAGCATGGCAGGTGAGAATTCTACCCCTGAGCCACCATCACACCACCCTTTATATTGCTTTTAGTCTCCAGTGTCTTAGAGCAGCTAGAAGTAAAAACCTAAAATTGGGGAATTGTAACCCATACCAAACTCTGAAACCTCTTCTATAAATAATTGTTGTGGTGTGCTTTGCAGTTTATAGCTTTTTTTTGTATATATGTCATTTCTCACACACATACACACACAAATACATTGATTGCTGGGCACCAACCCCAGAATTTCTGGCTCAATAAATCGGGGGTGGAGCCTAAGAATTTGCATCTCTAACAGATTCCCAGGTGATGTTAATGCAGCTGGTCCAGGGTCCTCACCTTGAGAACAATTGGCACAGAGTTAGAGTCTAATATGTGTGAACTTCCATCTCATCATACAGCTTGCTGTGATGACCAATGATGAGATTCCTTAACTAGGGTCAGAGAAATTAGGATAACTTAAAAACATCATGCCTTTATTTTTAAGGGAAAACCTTATATATGCAGTAGGAAGGTTTTGGTTTTTTTTTTACATGGGCAGGCACCGGGAATCGAACCCGGGTACTCTGGCATGGCAGGCAAGCGTTCTTGCCGCTGAGCCACCATGGCCCACCCGTTTTTTTTGTTTTGTTTTGTTTTTAATCCCTAACTCACTTCTCTCCCTGAAGGCTTTCAGTAAAGCATTGTGAAATAACCCAGATTGCACCAATATAATAACCTACCAAAGGTCCTGTAGTGCTTAGGTTCAGGTGTCAACTTGGCTAGATGATGGTGCCCAGTCGTTCTGCTGCTGTGGACTTAAATCATCAGCATGTGAATTTCATCGATGGCTGATTACATTTGCGATCAGCTAAGGGAAGTGCCTTCCACAATGAGTGAGGCTTAAAAGGAGGCATCAGAAGAGAGGAACTCAGAGCAGCTCAGATCCCGACATTTGGAGATGCCGAGAGAACATACTGTGGGGAAAGCTGCTGGAACTCAGAAGCCAGGAAAGAAGCCCAGCAAAAGTGACCATGTGCCTTCCCATGTGACAAAGAAACTTAGAGGAAAGCCAGCTGCCTTTCCTCTGAAGACCTGTAAAGTTGTAACTAAATAATTCCCCTTTATAAGAGCCAGTCCATTTCTGGTGTATTGCATTCCAGCAGCATTAGCAAACTAAAATGGGTATACTATGAGAAGCTATCAATATCAGCAAAAGAAAGGTGTATTTAATTTAAAGATATTTCAATGCGAAGAACCAAAAATGCTTTTGTCCTCTTCCACTAATGCTTAAAGTTGGAAACAAGAGATGTGCCTCAAACTGAAAGGACCTGTCCCTGAGCCTCCATCCATGAAGTGGGGACTCATGAAGACATCAGAGGACCCAAAAGGGAGAAAAGAATCCTGGGAGAGGAGAAAAGGAAGGGATATTAAGTAGTCCTGAGTGCTTTTTACCCAATATTTCTTCTCAAACATGTAAGGTTGCATTTTCTGGCCCCCTTGTGGTTGAGTGGGACAAGGTAGCCAGGTCTTGCTAATTTGTCTGAGCAGAAGTGATTGGTGTTACTTCCATGCTGGAGCATTGAAGTGCCAATGAGAGATCCTTGAGTACTCTCCTTTTCCTTTGGCCTGTGCCTGGTAATGGTTCTGAAGGCAGATGCTATACTGGCTGGGGCACAGCCCCTACCAATCCATGATGGACATGCAGAGTGAGTGAGAAACACAAACACTTACAATTTTAAGCCACTGAGAGGTAGGGGATGTTTGTTACTGCAACATAAGATAGCCTCTCTTACCTGGTACAGAAGGCAAGAGAGAGAAGGAACATCCAGCCATCTTTCAAAAGAGCCCTATGAATAGACCACAACAAGACTGGTTTTGAAAAGCAAATAAATATTTTATCCCAGCATTCCCTTCCAGATTTTGCAGGCATGTCTGATGTGGGCAGTACTTCCTGTCCTCCCACACTCCCACCACTTTGCTTTTATCGTGTTTCAGCCGGATTTTTTCCCTCTTATTCTGATCTTGTCTAAAGGGTAACTTGGATCCAATAGCCTATCACCAGAATCAAGACTGAGATTCTTACAGCTCTCTTCTCCCTCTTAGCCCCAACTGCTGACAGTGCTTGCTCAGCCACATGCTCTGTCTTCTGTAGCTTAGCGAAGATGCCAAGGCATCGTCAGGGCAGTCCATGAAGTGCCCCCCACCCCTTCTACTTGCTGAGCATCCTCTGGACGGTGCCCCGGGCTGACAGCGTTCATGACATTCCTGAAATATCCTGCCAGCAGGGAACAAGGGGGAGATACGTACTGCTGGGTTCCCAGCATCCTGCCACCAACAAGTGGCCTGGTTCAGACCACTGTCTCGCCTGATGAAAATAGAGGGTCAGAGTTCCAGCAAAAGCAGCTGGGATCCAGGAACGGATGGCAGGGGGTGCACTGGAGCTATCCCAGCCCCCCACCTCCAGCCCACCATCTGTTCCTTGGGGTTTCTATTGCTGCCTGATTTAAAAAAAAAAAAAAAAAGTTCAAGGCAAAACAAAGCAAACTAGTTTCAAAAAATGTGAAGGGTGAAGCAATTTATATTTAGAGTCTTTCACCCCCCCAAACAAACCCAAAAAAAGAAAAAATGTGTTTTCACATTTTTCACGTTTTCACGTTTAGCTTTACCGTCTTAAATGTTTTTCATCAAACTTTGAAAAGGAGAACCACAAACAGTTATGGCATGCTTTCAGAGTGCTTGGTGTCACTCTAGGTGTCTCCATTTAGTCCCCCACCCACCCCCTGACCTTGGCCCATTCCTCACCCCAGGCTCAAGACAGGCCTGAATCTTCCTGTATAGACAGTAGCTTTTCTTTTCAGCACCCACCAGCTTTAAGCACACTGCCTACACTTGGGTAATTTCCCCTTTAAAGGTCCACATCTCCCCATATAGAGAAGCCAGAAACTCACTTTCCCATCCTTGTTTGCAGCAAGGACGTGGTCGTGTGACCTTGGCTCAGCCAACCAGAGGCACCCTCATGGGACACAATCGAAGGAGTGACACTGAGACTCAGGCATGCCATAGAACCCACGGGGAAGGGATGGCTGTGCAAAACCAGGCTTCCAGTGTAGACACCCAGCTGCGAGGCAGAAGCTGTGGCAGCAGTGGAGTCCTGGACTCTGCCTGGCCTTGTCCCAAAGAGTGGCCAGGTGTCCCCTGGAGCAGTACTAGGGTAATTTGAGAATTATTTCAGGCTGCAGAGCCTCCGAGCCCGGTACCTCTTCAGTTTGTATTACTGTTCTTTGGTAGTAAGTGCTGTTTCTGTTTCAGCTCTCCAGAGCAAGTTCTTTTGTTTGCAGTTATGAACTCTGGCAAATATAATAGCTAACACAGCTCCCCGGCATCCAGAATGTATGTTGCCTCCTGTACTGCTTGGTTTTCCCAAGGCTCTCCTCTCCCCTCCTATCCTGGTCTCATCCAGGGAAGTGTCTGAATTTGGATGCTTTGGAAACTTCATTAATTGATTAACTGAGCATCTGCTATGGCCCAAAGAGGACGCCACAATGAGTAAAATCACACAAGTCCCTGCCTAATGGGAATGTCAGTGCAGCCTGGGGGAGAGACGTGGACCTATGAGCACACAAACAAATGTAAAACTATGGCTGTGACAAACACTCTGCAGGAGAGAAAAACAGAATACCAGGGGCCTTAACTTGGGAGGTAACAAAAGCCTTACTTGAGACACAACACCCATGGTGGGAACGAGGCTCTCTGTCATCGCATTTTCATTTTCCATCCAGACCCATGGGCGGACCAGTCCCGGCTTGCCCTGCCTCTAGGTGTGCTCATACGACGACGTTTTGGCCAATGGAATAGAGGTGGAAATAAAGTATGGCACCCTCGGGCCTGGTCTCAAACAGCTCCTGTGCAGCCTTCTGCGGTCTCACTTTCCCAACTCCCGGAGCTTCAAGGAGCCACCAGGGAGAGCAGACGGAACCACATCAGAGGTCATCGTTAGTAGGAAGTAGACTTCCCTTGTATTAAGCCACCGCGATTTCAAGTCTTTCTTTCCCGCAGCTTAGCCTATTCTACCCCAATCAGTACACAGTTGAGCAAAAATGCAGGACAATGATTAAGAGTTAAATACAAAAAGAGAGAAAAGAGGCCAAGAAAAGACCTCTGTGTCGGGTCTCTGCGATGGGAGGGAGGAGGGCAAGAAGGAAGCATTGGAAAAGGCCAGCGAGGGTGGATGGAGTGAGAGGCAGCAGGCTTCCAGATAAGGCTGCAGAGGTTGGCCAAGGCTAGACCACACGAGCCCCGTCTTGGCCAAGTGAAGGAGCTACGTCTCCAAGATTCATCCTGGCTCACATTCTCTTTGGCCAGATACTCCAGTGGGGTCCTGTCTGCTTGCTTTAAAGCCAGAGGCCCTGGACTTCTTCACTGTTTGACTTCCTCACTCCCAAATGCTGAGGGCCTCGAGAAGAAGCTGTACTTTTCCGTTCTACAGTAAGCAAGCCACATCAAAGCCCAAGAAGCCACAGGCATTTGGAAAGTCGTGGGTCAGATATTTAATTATTCTAATCTAGAAGTCTATTCTCCCCACACTGCCAAGAACAGAAAGTTCCTTTTTGAAAAATAGGGTAGTTCGTCTGAAGGGCTGAATCTCATCCTTGAACCACAAAGCTTTTACATGCACTGAAGACCTCCAAAACTTTAGCACCCACACATACCTTCCCTCACCCACCAACAACGGGAGGCCCCTAAGAGGAGGTGAGGGTGACTTTGAAGGTATTTTATTTTTATTTATTTTTAAGAAAAAACACCTTTAAAATGGGGAGACACGAGTGGAAACATATTTCCAAACAAACAACTTTGGTAAACAAGATGACATCAGATAAAGAAATTACTGTAAAAATATTGCTTCATCTACAAAGCTCAGGACATTTTTTTTTTCTTCCCCTCTTGCTCTTTTTTATCTCTGAGAAAGATAATGAAAGAGGAAGCTTGGAGCTCCATCTCTATTGATGTTCGAACACACAACTGCTGGACTTAAGATCCAGGGGAGATCAAAGGGAACGGGTCCCGTTTCAATAAAATAATAGCAGCACTGGCAGAGGGTGTGGGGTTCATTTGGCAACTTGGAGGCCAGGAGTTGTTAATGCATCTTGAATTGAGCTGAGGACAGAAGGGAAAATGCCCGAGATTCCGAGAGATTGATTAGGAGTGTGGCACATAGCATTATAATGGCTGCACAAGCCATCGGCTGATCCCTTTTCCTCTCAAAACCTTCGGACCCCCAATATCACTTCCGTCCAGGGGAGAAAGGAAGGGCAGAGGCGCTCTCCTAGTCCTGCAGAAATGTTAACTGGCCTCAGGCCATTAAATCTGCTCTTCTCGTGGGGATGTGAGATGAGAGACTGGGAGAAATAAAGTTGGAAATATTATGGCACGCAAAGTAGCAAAAACATTTTAGATCTCACATTGTCGTCCTCTTAAAATGGATATTCCAGAGGGTTTCCATTCTCCCTCCACCCACCAGCGGGGATGGGGCCTCCCTGCTAACCTGCCTGGCTAACGACGAAGCTGTTGAGCAGGTATGGCAAAGCAGGTGCCAACCTTTGGGGGAAAACCCGCCCAGGTGGGGTCCTTGCAAATAAAATCAATGGCTACACAAACCTAGTGCTGATGATAGGAACTGATTCTCCGTATTAAATAATGGAGACCAGAGCCTTCCAGGCTGCTGTCCAGGATCCCTACGGGCATGCCAACTTAAGGAGCAGGAAGTCAAGAAACCTCGTCAACCACACGTACCCTGGAGTGGTCATTGCTGATGCAAATAAATGCTCATAGCCACTACCACGGGGAGTCTGTGGAAGTGGGCTCCACAAATGCAAAACGATTTTAGCATTCGTCTGATTTGAATGTAACCAGGACGGTGAATTAATTCGGAAAAGACTACAGAGACGCATTTTAAACCTTAACTTGTTCCTGCTTTTTCACCATCCCTTTAATGAGAGTAGATAAGCTAGAACTTGCTTATCTGCTAATAACTCGGGCACCGAACTGTGTGCGTTAAAAGTACAAAATGCCATTTAAGTCTTTTAGCAACCTGGTGGAGAAGGCGCTTTATTATTCCCATTCTATAGATGAGAAAACTGAGACTCAGAGAGGCTAAATGATTGTGCTTGAACACTCAGCCAGTAAGGAGACTCGAGCCCAGTCTGTCTGATTTGTGGCCACCTGCCCCAGGCCATATGGTTATGTTGTTAGCTACCTGCCCACTCTGCTCTCAGGAGGGGTTAATCAAGTCGCCAATAATGGAGATCCGATGATCATATCAGCTGGGAGGGGGACAGAATTGGCAGATGATTCTAGAATGTTTATCTCACTCAGGCCTTGAAAATAAACCTTTGCATAAAAACAATAGCCATCTTGCCCCCTTATTTAGGTTGGCCTGCTACGGTAGATTGAATCAGTGATGCAGGCAGCGTTTCTATCTAAGCAGCCAAGAATAGTCCACATTTTAAACAGAACAGGTTTCCACCTGTACACTTGACGTCTTGGAAAAGCACAAAGAGTAAAACATGTTGTTATTCGATGCAACATATTGATAACCATAACATAATGTTTTTATTCGGTTTGGGGAACTTACTAAATGACCAGCACTGAGCTAAGCTTTGTACACACATCATCTCATCTAATCCTCACAACAACTCCACGAGATACATATTTTTATCCCATTTTTCAGAAAAAGAAACCGAAATCAGAGGTGTGGGGTGGGGGCATCAGAGAGGTGCTGAATTCACACAGCTCCTAAGTGGAAGCATCTCTTCCCAAAGCAAACGTGCTTTGCTACTATGATTTCAGGGCTGTCCCCGAGGCGCCCCCCTCTCCCCCCTGCCACAGGAGGCTCAGTCCCACTCCTGGGAAGCCACCGCTTCTCGGCCAACTCCTAAGAGCTCTGCGAGTGGTTCTCGGCTTTGCGCCACCAGCACCACCCATAGCCATTGAGTCACGGAATGTGATGGATTCCAATTCCACTACTTTCCCAATGTCCTCTTCCTTCCGATGCCTGTGTTTGGATCTTCTAATACCAGACTAGAGGAATTGAAAGAAAACGCCTAAGAGAGCATTAGAGATGTCAAAATAGTATTTGTAGAAGAAAAACACTTGCAGTATAGCTTGAGGATTGCCACAGATTTTTAATTCCCCACTACAAGCAGAAAGGGACCAAAAAACACTCCACAAAACTAATAATAAACTCTATTTGGAAAAATTTAAGTCTCACTCCCCCACCCGCACTGAAGCATACTCCTACATCTCTTGTGGCAGTGAAAATTGATACAACCTTTTTGGAAACTAATTCGGCTATATATATCAAGAGCCATAAAAGTGTTCATCCCCTCTGACCCAGAAATCCCACTCCTGGGAATTTATCGGAGGGACATGATTCAAAATAAGAAGGAAAAAAAAAAAAAAAGAGCTAGTTATATACAGATGTTTATTACCTCTTTGTAATAATTAGAATCTAAAAGCAAAAGAAATGTCGAATCACAGTGGAGTAGGGAAGTAAGTTTCAGTGTAATTAACTCAATGGCTTACTAGGCAGCTGCAGAATTAATACAAACAGGTATTAGGTAGAACCTTGGGAAAATATACAGGGAATAATGCTGAATTGAAACATGTACGCTCCACAATTACAAATACATGAAAGCTTGTATTTTAACAGATGAAAAATGGAAGGGATCGTGGAGAAATGTAAGTAATATGTACAGTGGATTAGCAGGATTATGGACGTGGCTCCTCTGGTGCTTTCGAGTTGCATGAAGGTGTTTTAAAGCCCCCCTGCGGCGCCTGGTGAAGGACACGGGCGTGACTGTGAGGGCTCCAGCTCCAGCCCCGTGGCTGGCCGGTGCCGCCGCTGCTTGGCACTGAACCGGGGGAAGAGGGCCAGCCCCCCAGGCAGGGCTCCCCACCCTCCTTACTTAGGAAGGTCGCAGGAGGCCAATTCTTTGTCCTCCTTAGGCTTCCAGCCCTGGCTTCCTGGTCACCCAGACCAGCCCAAAGTCATCATTTTCCCAGGGTCGTGGGGGTGGGGGGTGGGGGTAAGGGGCTCTAACCCTCCCCTGAGGAGAGAAGCTTGTGCAAGGTCCAAACAGCATGCGGAGGCCTGGCGAGGCCTCCCAGCCCAGGTGAGGCCCAGGGTTGGGAGCCTGGGAGAAGCAGGTGGGGTCTGGAGATGTACTAAAGCTCCCAGTGACAGATCCCAGACCCCAGAAGGCACTGAGCCTGGCTGCCTCCGTGGGCTGCCCAAGTAGCAATGCCAACCTCCCATGCCCAGCCAGCCCATCTGCTGCTCAGCAGAGCCCCCTCAGCATCCCGCGTGGCCTGACATGGCCTGGTCCTCTTTCTTCTCTCTTTCCCACCTCTTTGTCCTTCTCTTTTCTCCCCTCCTTGGGCCCAGGCCTGCCAAGACACACAGTGCTAAACCACGGCTGAATCCTGAGATTGGGTCCTGGTGGGTGCTGTGTCGGATTCATCCATCTCGTCCCTACCGAGTGATTCCAGATCTGTCCACTTGCTGGAGGCCAGGGCGGGGCTCTCCAGGGTGCCGTCCCGTGAGTGCCCGCCACCATCGCCAGCTGTCACTTGCCCTCCCCAGCTTTCACCTGGCTCCACGCACCAGTGAGACCCAAGGCTTTGGCTGGTCAAACACGGCAGGCCGAAAGCCAGCAGGGGCGCCTCTCTGCCACCTTGGACGTCGCGCCCGAGCAGCTGCCTTCGGATTTTTAAACAACATTTGTTCAGGGGACCGTGGGTTTTGCCAAGGCTGGCACAGGACTCAAAGGAGTTTGCGACTGGGCAGCTCAGCAATTGCTCTAAGCCTCTCCTCTCTTGGCAGGCACCCTCCGGGGCCATGAGAAGACAGGCAAATCCCACTTACAGAGGGCCCGGGGGAGGAAAAGCCAGAATTAATTAGCGAGGAGAAGATACTGCGATGAACAGCATTTTCTTAAGAAATGCCCTCATCAGTTTCAATCGCAAAGGTAAATCAAACGAGGCTAATCCAGGCTAGGCTAGCAAAGAATCTGCTTCAAGGAACACAGAAAAATTATGTGTTTTCAGCAAATCACTTTTACGCCAGTGGGTCCAACTAAGTCCCTGAGGATCTTAGGAATAATGGAGAATAGTTTTAAATATTCCGTTTTCGCTCTTCTATTTTGCGGCATTTCATTGTTGTCGTTGTTGATTTAGGACAGGATTTCTTAGCCTTGGCGGGGCTGACATCTGGGGCAGATCATTTTTCATCGAGGGTTTTCAGGGCATAGTTAGCAGCGTCTTCGGACCTGCCAGATGCCAGCAGTACCCCAGGGTTGGGACAACTAAAAACCTGTCTCCAGACATTGCCAAACGTCTCCCTTTGAGAACGGATTTCAGGGGAAGGAGAGCTTGGGAAGGAGGATGTTTGGTCATCCAAGGAAAAATCCAACCGAGCTCCTGCACAGATCATTACTTCCTGATAAAGAGACGAAGCTTAATGAGGGGAGATTGCCACGCTTTCTACTGGAACCTATAGAAAGACATTTTCTAGGGCTATAACCCCTGGGGAGGACAACGCACCAGGAAAGCTTGCTTGCCATTTTGGTCAGGTGGCACATCCTAAGTGCCCCTGCTTTTAAAATGGCCCTGTGTGGGCAGGCATGCTTGGAAACGTGCATGGCAAACAAAATAAGGACAAATTGTCACGTAAGAAAAAGGATTCATCTCGTGGCTCCTTGAAATGTACCCTTCACAATATCTGCAGTCGTCTTTGGTGTTATTACTTGACAGACTGTCTGAGCTGCAGGGAAGTGTTCAAAGATAATCAGAAATGAAGAAAGCATTTTTGAAATTCTTAGGTAAGTCAGTTTTGCGTAAAGTTATATTTACCCTAATTGTTTTACCCATGGCTTTTTCAGCTACACCTATTGGTGAAAATGGGGTTCAGAATCAAGTGCTGATGTCTCTTAAGTTATCTGCTCATTTCACAGTTTTGCCCCATCAAGGTGGACTAGTGTTGAGCGGAACGATGAATAGTAACAATAAAAGAGGCACACGGGAATGTTTGGAGAAGCAGAATCTGTACTTTTTAAGAAGTACAGAATACAAATCAGGCAATATATGTACTTATTGATGTCACAAAGCACTGCAATCCTACAAAGAGGTGGAATAAATCAAAGGAGACTTCCTGGAAGAGGCGGGTTTTGCATCAGATTTGGTAGGAAGACCCATGGTTCAGTGGAGACTCTCCCCACACTCCGCAGGAGCAGAGGGCTCACTGGAGCGCTGCTCACACCAGCCTGTGGGCTCTCTTGGGACATCCCATCCCAGCTCTGATGACATCTTACACCTCCCAGCTTCTGCAGATAGCTTCCTCTTCTTTCCTGCTGCCCAAATCCCAAAGCAAAGCCCTGGGCCTTACAGATCCTTGCCACTTCATCTCCGTTCAGACTTCCTCTCGGTGACAGAAAATGAGAGAGAGAAGCCTCCCATCTTTTCTCTCTCCCCTTTTCATTCTTCTCATCCAGCAGAATCAATTCCACTCTGGGTATAATCCTTCTTTCCTGAAAGGGAAAGAATAAGACATATAACACGGTCATCAAATGCCTTCAATCACCCAAAAATTCAAGCTTAGAAACTAGCAGCATGTTAGATGCTTTCAGTAACACCGAGGGCGAATTCTCTCCGCAAGCCTGGATTTGCAGCGACCCCAGTCCCTCCCCCTTCCTCCCTTTCCGGTGCCTGCCCGTGCCAATCATGTGACCCCCCCCCCCCAGGCTACAGTTGATTGGTCTGGGGATGAGCATCCCACCCAAACCAGAAGAACCCTAATTTCTCCCTGGGGAATTTGGAATATGGACCACAAGTTTACATTTCGCGTTCGAACAAGTCATGCCCACTTACTTAACAAATGCATATAATGCTTACTATGTACCAGGCACTCTTCTAAGTGCTTCATAAATATTAATTCATTTCATCTTCATAATTCTGTGAGGCAGATACCCTCATTGTTCCCATTTTATAGATGGGAATTCAGAGGCACAGAGACGTTCAGTAACTTATTTAAGGATGCACAGCTGGTGAAGGGCAGAACCAGTATACCATATTGCTGTGGGGAATTTTTAAAAGAGCAAGTAAAATTTTGGAATCAGATTTCTAGTCCTGGCGCTGTCACTTTCATTTTGCCCCTGTGCAGATGGCTTAGCTTTCCTGGGCTCTAGTTTCCTCACCTGCAAAAGAATGACGTTGGTTTAGATCAGTGTTTCCCAAAGTGTGATGTAACGACTGATGCATGCAAAGTTATTCTAAGTAATATATGAAGAAATATTTTTAATAGTTATGTATTTATTTTTAGGCACACTCCAAAAAATATTTGTTTGTTTGTTTATTGCATAAAATGCCCTGCCCTGTGAAATTCCTCAGAGTATTTCTGGGGATGAGACGAACGTGGGTAATAGCGTTATAGTTTGGAACCAAGTTAAGGAAACACAGAATCACAAAGCTGGTAAGGTGGGCCTTCGACTTAGCCTGTTCCCACCCAAACTTGACTCGTGTGACGGGGTGGGGGTGACTCCATTCTCCCACACCCAGGTGTACTTATGACCAAGGCCTGGCTCCGGGATCTCCTGTCCTGGAGATGGAAAGAGCATTCGAGGCCTCCTGAGGCTTTTTCTTTTTTTACCACTGGCTCTGCTGGGGACCATCTTGCCACCACCTAGAAAGGATGAAGCCAAGACAGAGGCACAAAGGGCCTGGAGATGGAGAGAGGGTGAGATTTTGCTCGCATCAGCTGAGCCTCTGGCCAGATCTATCCCAGCATCTTTCAGTTGCTTATGGCAAGATATCTGTCTCTTACTTTTTTGCTTTTGAAAAAAAAGTCTAACTTGAATTTGGTTTCCATCCCTTGCAACAAAAGCGTTTCATATGAACACAAGTATGAAATGTAGTCCTAGGGCTTAGTGAACAGCTGCTATTTCCTAATGCCCAGTGGTGACACCACAGTCTACAAGTTTGGGGTGGGGGAGAAGGCGAGGGGCACAGCAGGTCCTATGCTGGTGGGTCAACTTTTTGTTTCCACCACACGTCAGACAGCACAGAGAAGAGAAGAGAGGCAAGCTTTGGCATTGACTTCCTTGAGCCTCAGTTTACATGTCTGTGAAGTGGGAATAGCTATATCTCCTTTGTAGGATGGTCCCAGGGCTAAAAGAGAAAACATGAGCACCCTGTCTAATATGGTTTTCTCACCCACAGGAGGCAAACGGTAGCTGTTAGTATCTTGTGCCGGATGTTTTATATAAATTATTTTATTGAATTCCATGTGATACCCACAATAATCCTAGACTTTATGTATTATCATTCCTCTTTTACCCAAGAGAATTCAGAGTGGTTAGGTGACTTGGCCAGGACTAAACAGCCGCTGTCTTTCAAGCAGGGTCTACCTGGCCGACTCCAAGTCCTTGGAGAGCGTGCCAAGGTCTGGACGTGTGACCCCGAAGGGCCAGTTGTAATAGGCAAAGGGGTGTGAAGCAATCCAAGATAGCAAAGCAAAATTCCCTGGAGGTCTCCTCACATCCCGGCACCACTGTTCCTCGGAGAATCCTGAGTCTGAGGCTTGGAGGAAAATCAGCTCCATGAAACAACAGTATAAAGTAATTCGACAAAGCGCCCGGTCCCGATGCATCAAGAGGAGCTAACGTTAATACCCGACCACAGATCCCAGATGCTGTTATGGTTGGATTATGTGGACTTGGAAAGTTCCAGCATGAAATGCCTGAATGATAACAATAGAAAACAGATCAAAAGCCCAAAGAGAGAAATCAGGAGAAATGAAAACCAGAAGGAACTGGAGGGGAAGATGAAAGAGAATTACAATTTAACACCAAAGAGGAGTCAGTGTTTAAAGTTTTGCTGGAAGTTGCCCCATATTCAGATGAGAGTTTCTGCAGCATTACTGGAAATATGGAGGAAAAAAAGTACAACCTTGAGCACTTCAGGAAGTGCTCAGGGTTAAAAACATTCCCTGGGAGTCTCTTAGGCTCACCCCACCCTTTAAGTAGTCTTGGGGTGCTCAGTGCCTGGATCTGCACAGACCATCTCATATAAATACCAAGGAAATCAGCAAATTACAAGAGGGACTAGGACACTGAAGATAAGTGTTATAATCCCCCAGTCACAATCTCAGAGAAGTCTCATTGCCCCATGTTTAGATAATAGAGAACCCAACTTACACTGACTTAAGCAAAAGATGGAATTTATCAACTCAGATAACTAAAAAGCTAAAGGATTACGGGCTTCAGGTTTGGTTTGATCCAGTAGCTCAAATGATGTCACCAAGACTCAGTCTCTCTGTTCCATGCCATATTTGCTTTACTCTCAAGCTCCACGTGGCGGCAAAATTTCAAAATTCCCAGATCTAAGTACAAAAGAAAGAGGAGGTGCCTCTCTCCCAAAAGTCCCAGCAAGAGACTCATCAAGACCCATTGGCTTTAATTGGGTCATATGCCCATCCCAGAGACCAGAAGAATGGCCCACTGATTGGCTGGGAAGAGGTCATGCCTGTCCCTGGAACTAGGGACAAAGTCAATTCTGTCCTCAGACTGAGAACTGAGAGTTGGAAAAGGGTGGACTCCCTGAGAAAAAGTGGGGTCCCATCATTAGGAGAAGGTAAATGGATCCTGGAAGACAAAAACAATGGGTGTCCACTATTCCCCTATTCCAGCTCTGTCCCCTGAATATGGCTCACCTTTGTTGTTTTTTCCCCAGACAACAAAATAGGAAGTAACGATATTTTTACTAGCCCCTAAATATCAGTGTCATATATAATCCACTCAAGAACCACCCTTGACACCTGTTTGAAATACGCAATGTCCTAGGCACTTGGGGGATAAAAAGGTCATTACAAGACCTGGCCCCCTTCGGTAAGAACCCCGTGCTCTAGTGAAGAGTAGGGGGAAATTGGGCAAGGATTTTTTATTGGGATGTGATAAAATGGTGAAAATGTGCCCACATTATCACAAAATAAATAATCCATTTGAAAAATATAACCTGAAATTTCTCATGAAACTTCTCAGTTCTTTAGTTAAGTCTCTTGGGAGTGGCCTGACCCGGCCCTATCCCTTCTCCCAAATTTTAACCAACACCTTGTCAGTTGACTACACATTTTTACATTTCTCTTTGTGTCTGAGACAACCAGTATTTCCAGGAGGCTGATGCTGTTTTTATCGGCACTCTATGGATAAGGAAGCAGAGAAGCTCAGAGAGGTTAAGTGACCTGCCTGAGGTCACACAGTTAACAGGTGATTATACCAACCTTCAAAACTACTACCATTCCACTCCCACATGAAACTGCCAGAAGTCAGAAATGTTGTGGCTCAAGCTGGATACAGAGGAGGCGAGAAGTACGGGAGGTTGTCCAGAAGATATTTGAGGCCCCTGTTGTTAGCTCATGTTCTGTACTACTCAGCTACATGTACAAAGCTGTAGGCCCTTCCAACAGTTGAATTCATTCAATTAACAGTGTTTTTTTGGCAGCAGGGGTGGGGGGCGGGAGGGGTGAGCTGTCAACTACAGGCCCTTAGCTAAACTTTGAGATTACTGAGAGAAGCTGGGCCCCTGCCTTGCAGGAATACACAGGCTGGCGAGGGAGAGGAGAATCATTATTGACCAAGCCACAGGATTGATACGATAGTTAGAAGGCGCATGCCTGCTGAGGAAGCCGGGGAAAGGATGCCTGCTCAGACTGAGAAGGCTTTCAGGAACAGAAGCTCAGTACGAAAAAGGCAGGGTCTGTCGGGTGTCAGGTGGGGAATGAGAGAATGTTCCGGTGAACTACAAGTGATGAGAAAGTTGGGTATGAGGATGCAAGGCAGGAGGCATCAGGAGTTACAGTCCTGGGATGAACACAAAGGAGCTTGACCAGCTGAACTCAGAAGGTCCTGAGAGTTGGGACTGGGGGGCTGGGGAGCTTTAGAGGTAACATATACTTTTTTTTTTTTTTTTTAAACATGGGCAGGTGCTGGGAATCGAACCTGGGTCTCTGGCATGGCAGGCGAGAACTCTGCCACTAAGCCACTGTCGCACCACTCAACATATACCTTTTTATTTTCAGTTCCACCTGGCTGCAGTGCAGTAGAAGGACGGGACGTAGGCAAGTTTGCAGCAAAGAGAGCTGTTAGGAAGCTGCTGCAGTCCTTCCTCCAGGTGGGGAAGCAGTGGCTACCCAAGCTAAGGTGGTGCTGGAGGAGACAGAGGGGTGACTCCGGTGGTGGCTGCTACAAGGTGGGGAGGGTTGAAGTGGGGTGGAGGGCAGAAATGGCACTGGGGTCCCTGTGTCAGCATCTGCAGCTGAGAGGGACGTGGGGATCATGGGCAGAGAACTGGCTATGTGCAGAGAGGAGGTGAGGAGCTCTGAGCTGTGCTGAACTGTGATGCCTGCAGGAATGAGCTGGGAGAAGCCTGCTGGGCTGCAGGTCACATGGGGAAGGGACTTCCACAGTCATCTGGCTGGAGAGATTCCGGAATCACCACTGAGCACCCATGGTGGCAAAGCTGGGTGGGTGTGGGTGCCCCGGAAACTGATGCATCACCCAGAGGGAGTTTGTAGAGTGAAAAATAGACCGAGGATAAACCACCAGAAGACAACACTTAAGGGGCACAAAAAAAACCAGGAGAGATGCAGGGCATGGGAGCCAACTGGAGGGAAAGGTTTTTAAGGAAAGGGTGTTAGTCAAAGGTTGCAGAGGGATGTGGTGAGAGGAAGGCTAACGTGTTTATTGGCTTTCTCAACAAAGAAGTCCTTGGCCTCCTAGAAGAATACTTGTGTGCAGTGGTGGGGCCAGAAGCCAGCGTGCGGTTGATGGAGAGGTGAATGGGAGGTGATGACACGGCTGCGGCAGCTGGGGACAGCTCTTTCAAGATGCTTGGCAGGGAGGGACAGGAAGAGATAGGGCCATAGGGCGGAGAGAGGGTTTGGGGTTTGGGGGTTTCAGTGGTTGTTATTTTAAGACAGTAAAAAGCATGTTCATATGATACCTGAGGGCCCGCGGCAGGTGGGCAGAAATAGATTTAGAGTCTGGAGGATAGGATTAAGCTTCTTCCTCTGAGGCTAGAGGACAGAAAAGGAGGGAGAGTCGAGATTTAGATAAATGTGTCAGCTTGATGGCAAGGAGTTGAGAGAGGTCAGCCAGATAACCTGGATTTTCTCAAAGAATTAGGAATCAGGAGTGTCTGCCAAGAGTAAGGGGCCAGGCCTGGGACAGACCAGCAGGGCTTGAGGTGAAGATTCCAAGCAGTGCTGGAAGGGGAAGGGAGAGGTGGCTGAGCAGGCCTGGGCCACTGAGATTAGATTCTGGAAGGTTCTAAGGGCCCAGAACAGCCTGACTGTATGATTTCAGCTCTTCCAATTTGGAAGTCGTGGAAGGGCCAACAGGGGCTGGGCTGAAATATTTTAATTATGAGGAAAGAGTTCACTGAACCAATAAAGACAATAAAAAGCATTGAAGGATACATATTTAATCCACTCAAGGGAACAAACTCTTCAAGCATCTTAGCAGGACCCGTCTGCAGCCCATGTGATGGGATTATTTAAAAGACCTTGATCCAGTCACTGAGGTAGGTCTGCAGAATTTCTACTTGACACCACATCATAGATTTTGTAGCTTTACCAAAAGCCCTTGAAAGTAAAACCTTCCCCTATGTACTCTAATTTATATTTTTGATTATTCAAACTGGGTAATGGAAATTGGTAAAAACACGTATTTTTAAATTTTATGGAATTTTATGTTTTTAAAAATGGTAATAATGACAAGCGCTAACACTTATTCAGCCTGGCTGACATTGTGCTAAAGGCTGTACATGGGCTCTCTCGGGTGACCCAGACACCTAAATGCCGTTGTCATCATCGCCATCTTGGAAATGAGGAAACTGAGATGTGCTGAGGTGAGGTAGCCTGTCCAAGTAAGGGACCAGCAGGGGCCAGAGCCCAGATTTTCTGACTCAAGGCTAGTACCTTTCACCACAGGCGTTATTGCTTCCATTCTGACATGAAGTCACACCTCCTATGCGTCTGATCATCACTGGGTTGTAAGCACCCACAGACAATCCCATGAGATCTGGAGCAGGCACTAAACGCTGAACACAAGTATTAGCTTCACTGTGGCAGCGCCACTTAGCAACCCACCTTTCGATGGAGAGGCTGGGGCCTCTGCCCCAAGCTCAGCCACCACCAGTGTGCAGCGAGCTTCAAGGAAGGGAGATTCCGTGAGATCCTGTGCCCAGCACACAGGGGCACTAGGTTATAACGGCCTGTGGTCTATAGTGATTCTTCCTCAGAGATCCTCTTAAACAGCCAACGATTCATGGGGTAGTCCTAGTTTTAAGTGAAAGTGATCCTACAAATGCAGAGAAAATGAAAGGGAAGCAACATTGGTAGCAAGGGAGGAGGTGAGGAGGATTGCTGGCTGCTGAGTTTGAGACCATTGGTGTCTTCTTTCCATGAGCATTATCCAGATGCCAGATTCTTTTCTCGGCAACAGAATGGTAGAGGGGAAAGGACTGTGCCTGACTTCAAGGCACTTACAGTCCAGTGAGAAAGCTAAGCAAGGACAGCATGTTTATAATGTAGTTTGGAGATGTCACAGTGGAGGTGCCCTGGATTCCAAAGGATATGAAGGAAGAGGAAGTAATCTTGTTCAAAGGGGATAGGTTGTGATGGTCGGATCCCTCACCTCCCGGTACTCAAGCCCTTATGTGGGCTCCCCACCCCTTGAGTGGGAGCGGGACCTGGGATGTGCTTGTGGCAAAGGTCATGGGAGGTACGTGATCATGTTATCACAAGGTTGTCATGTCCGTCTTGGGAGGAGACTCTCTCTACCTTGCTGACTTCAAAGAAACCCACTGTTATGTGAGCCGCCATTTGGAAAGAGTCCAGCCAACAGCCAGCAAGGACCTGAGGCCCTCAGCCCAGCAACCCACAAGGAACTGAGTTCTGCCAACCAGCAGACAGACTCAGAAGTGGATCCTTCCCCAGTCAAGTCTCAGATGAGACCACAGCCCCAGGTGACATCTTGATTTATGCCCACTGAGACCCTGAGCAGAGGGCCCAGCTAAGCCATGCTTGAACTCCTGACTCACAGAAACACTGAGACAGTAAATGTACTTGTTTTAAGCTGCTATGTTGTTGTAATATTGTCATACAACAATAGATGACTATCACGGGGTCGGAGGAGGCTTCCTGGAAGACGGTATTTTTATTTATTTATTTATTTATTTATTTATTTTTGGCATGGGCATACTCTGGGAATCGAACCCAGGTCTCCAGCACGGCAGGCAAGAATTTTGCCAATGAGCCACCCTTGCACCACTGGGAAGATTGTATCTTAATGCAGTGTTTCCTAAACTTTAGCTGCTGGGCTCCACTTTTCACAGAAAAAGTCCAGTCTGTTGTCTAGAGTGATTCCACTTCAGAGGCCTTCTTAAACAACCCAGGATTTGTGGGCTATTCCTATTTTTAAATAAAAGTGATCCTCTAAATGCATAGCAAAATGATTGGGGGGGGGGACATCATTTGTATTTAAATTTTTATACCAGTGTAGTACTTCTCATGGTGAAAAAATATATATAACCAGGAATCATTTTTCATCGACTACATTTCTTGATTTGGCGTTCAGAAAACGATCTTGCCGTCCCTTTGTCTGGCTGGGGGAGAGCCACAGATGTGCAAAATTTGCAGTTTGCAAAGCTGAGGGCACTGTTGAGGCAGTTTGCTGATTTCTGCAGACAGCCTTCTGCCCAAACTTCAGGCAGCTTCTGCATAACCTATGAGGGGGGAAAAGGTATTCATGTCAAATGCCCGTGGCCATGTCTAAGAGAACAGGAGGCAGGTCTGGCTGGCCAGCCCAGAAAGAAAGAGGAAATTAAACAAGCTAGCTAGTAAGAGCTGCCCAGGAGACTGAGAAGTTACCTTGGGCTAGGAGAGCAGGTGGAACAGAAAAGGGGCTTCTGGAAAAAACAGAGGAAATGAAGACGCTGAGTTTCATAGAGTGCTTGCAAATAAAAGAGTCAGGGAGAAATAAAGCCTGGAGCTAGCAATGAGCTACAGGTGTAGGAAGGCCACAAACAGAGAAGGGCTTCGGCTCTGGAAAGGACCCAGGGATGGGGGTGCCGGCCTCAGGGATAGAGAGGGGAGGCAGAGAATCAGACCGAAAAGAAGAGCAAGTAAAGACAGAGCTGGGAGAGCAAAGAAAGAATAGAAGGAGTCCCACACAGAAGATTCCCAGGGCAATCTCCAAGTATTTGCATAAGCAAATGGACGCTATAATGTAAATGCCAAAAAGGCAAGAATTTCGTCTGTTTTGGTCCTGGCTGTGTCCCCTGAGCCCGGACTGTGTGTAGCACAGAGAAGTGACTCACATATTGCTGAATGACAGGACAAAGACTGAAAAAATTGGAAGAGGCATAGACTAAGCATTCAGAGGAGGAACAAAAGAAAGATTTCACCTAACTCATCCATCCACCCATCCATTCCCAAGCATTTATTGTACCTTCCCTTTTGGCCAGCACTTTAAACACTGGGAATAAAGCCACAAACAGAGCAGCCTAGGTCCCTGCTCTTAGGAAGTTCATATTCTAGTTAGGGAAGGAAAACGACCTAGGAGCAAGCAAAAGAAATAAATGCAAAGTGTTAAATGAGACTACGAAGGAGATAAATCAGGATGGAGAGTAATTGGGCGGGTCGTGACACATAGGTGGTCAGAGTTCCCAAGGAAGAAGAGACTGCTGTCTCAGCTAAGCCAAGACAAGGAGAAGGAGCCAGTCATGCGAAGGGACAGTAGACGCCATTCCAGATGGAGTGAACAGTCAGTGCCATGTCCAAGGGGGGAATCTGTTTGGGTACATTGAGGAACAGAAAGAGGCCAGTGTAGGTGCTGCATGTGCAAGAGGAGGGGGCTCAAGGTGAGCCCTATAGGGTTGGAAGTGGAAAGGAAGAGAAGGAGGGACTGGAGGTCCGGAGATGGGTAAGAGCCGATGGGACCCCTGTTTTGTGTGTGGAGGGGGCATGTCCTCTGAGGGGGGAAATGCACAGTTCCGTTTAGAGTTGGTTGAGTTGCGATGCTCATTAGACATCTAAGTGAAGATGCCAGCTGTCTCGGTTCCTAGGGCTGCCAGAACAAGACACCACAAACTGGGAGGCTCAAAACAACAGAAATGCATCTCCTCTCAGTTCTGAAGGCCAGAAGCCTGAGATCAAGGCATCAGCAGGACCTGGCTTTCTCTGAAGTCTATGGAGAAGAATCTGTGCCTCTCTCCTGGCTTAGGGTGGTGGCAGCCTGCTGGCCATCCATGGGTTCTCTGTCCCCCGGTCACACGGCATTCTGCCCTCTGTGTCCATGTTTGTTCAAATTTCTTCTTCTTTTAAGGACACCGGTTTTATTGGATTAAAGACCCTCCCTAATCCAGTTTGAACCGTGATTAACTAATCATATCTTCGAAGATCCTATTTCCAAACTAGGATGATATTCACAAGACCAGGGCTTAGGACTCTAACTTATCTTTTAGGGGACACAATTCCAATCCCTATTGCCTCCCAGCTTGGAGAGATCGTGAGTCATCATGTAAAAATACTCTTTAAGTGCATAGGACTTGACAAAATCCTGCAGAGAGAGGATGTGGAAAGAAAAAGTCACTAGTTAAAAAACAGATAAATAAAACAAAATTTTGCTGCCTCAGTGTTTGTGGTCCACAAGGAATGGAGGTCGCCTAAGGGTACCATGACTGAGGAATGGAAGGGGGAGCTATGTTGTGTGCATACAATGAAATACTGAGCAGCTGTAGGAAGGAATGAAGTGGTGAGGCATGCAACTAGATGAATGAACCCTGAGAGTTGTATGTTGAATGAAATGTCAGGAACAAAAAGACAAATATTACCATGCCTCAATCATATGTACTAACTATAATATGAAATTTGGTGAACTAAGATCAAGAGCATAGGTTATCAGTTCGGAGCTTATTGTAAAAGGTCCTAGATTGTAAGCTCTTACAGCAGTCACATATGTTCAGGAAGTGTAAATGTTAATTCTGAACTCTGAGATACTGGGCTGTTTGTGTATAACATGGTCTTTGCCAGAAACTTTGGGTATTTATGTGACACCTGAGACTCAGAGTTAGAGTGATGAAGCTATGAAAGCCAGCACTACCCCATACAGGGATTGATTAAAAAGTTAAGAAAGGGATCAGACATCGACTAGAGACATGAATGAAGCTGATCTGGATAGGACTAAGGTATACCAGAAGGCTGGGTAAATAATGATATTGTCCATGTTTTAAAACTTTAATTTCTGTGTGAGACTAAAGGGAACAGTGTTTATTTGGTACAAAGTTAACATATGGGTAGTGCATTTCCTAATTTAACTTGTATGGTCAGTTTAGATAACACCGTAAGTACATGGAATCTTGAAACGGGCATGGGATTTTGTTGGTTTGTCCAGGTTAGTGTGATGCCCTGATAAATCCCAGAGTGATTTGGACAGTGAAGAAAGAAGTACTTGCAAAGTCCCCTTAAGGGAACAGGGAGAAAAGGGACAATATTCAGCTTCCCTATTTGGAGAATTTCTGATATTCTCGCAAGCAGTGGAGACAACAGGCTGAAACCTCAATCTTGGTGGTCTCCCCTATAAAACTTATATCCTAAAAGATAGGCTAAGACTGCTTAAAATTAAGCCTAAGAGTCCCCAGAGAACCTCTTTTGTTGCTCAGATGTGGCTTTTCTCTCTCTAAGCCAACACAGCAAGTAAACTCATTGCTCTCCCCTCTAAGAGGAACATGACTCCCAGGAGTATGAACCTCCCTGGAAATGTGGGACAGAAATCCTGGGTTGAGATGGGACCTAGCATTAAGGGATTGAGAAAACCTTCTTGACCAAAAGGGGGAAGAGACAAACGAGACAAAATAAAGTGTCCACGGCTGAGAGATTTTAAACAGTCAAGAGGTTATCCTGGAGATTATTCTTATGTGTTATATAAATATCCCCTTTTTAGTTTATGGTATATTGGAGTGGCTGAAGGGAAGTACCTGAAAATGTAGAGCTGTGTTCCAGTAGCCTTGTTTCTTGAAGATGATTGTATAACTACATAGTTTTTAAATGTGACTGTGTTGGGAAAACCTTGTGTCTGTTCCTTTTAACTAGGGTATGGACAGATGAGTAAAAAATATATGGATAAAAAATAAATAAATAACAGGGAAACAAAGGTTAAAATAAATTGAGTAGATGGAAATACTAGTGGTCAATGAGAGGAAGGGGTGAAGGGTATGGTACATATGTTTTTTTTTCTTTGTCTTTCTTTTTCTGGAGTAATGCAAATGTTCTAAAAAATTATCATGGTGATGAATACACAACTTTGTGATGATATTGTGAGCCATTGATTATATACCATGTATGGAATGTTTGTATGTTAAGAATGTATGTTTTTATGTTGTTTTATAAATAAAAATATATTTTTTAAAATGTTGCCACCTACCCCCCTCCCTTTTCAGATTAGCTAAAGGTGAAAAAGAGTGGCAAGCCTCAGATTCTCAGCTTTGGCAAAGATGTGAGAAAATGGACACTGTCTCACACACGATCTTTAAGGTAAATACCTTAAGCCCAGCAATTACAGTTTTAGGGATTAAAGGAAGAAAAAAATATGTGCCCAATACTCATTGCAGTTTCCTTAGCAAAGTACTGAGAAATAAAGAGAGTAGCTCAGGGCAATGGATCATGATGTAGCCATTAAAAATGATGCAGCCAAACTCGGCAGGTGGGCTCACTGCCCCACCCCCTACATGGAACATGACTCCCAGGCATGTAAACCTCCCTGGCAATGCGGGACAGGACTCCTGGGATTCGCCGGGACCTGGCATCGTGAACTTGAGAAAAGGTTTCTTGACCAAAAGGCGGAAGAGGAAAAAGAGACAACATAAAGTTTCAGTGACTGAGAGATTTCAAACAAAGTTGAGAGGTTATCCTGGAGGTTATTCTTAAACATTATATAGAGATTCCGTTTTTATTTTAGGGTGTATTGGAGTGGCTGGAGGGAAGTACCTGAAACTGTTGAACTGTGTTCCAGTAGCCTTGGTTCTTAAAGACGATTGTATAATGATATAGCTTTTACAGTGTGACTGTGTGATTGTGAAAACCTTGTTTCTGATCCTCCTTTTAACCAGGGTATGGACGGATGAGTAAAAAATATGGATTAAAAAAATAAGTAATAGGGGATGGGGGTAAAATAAATTGGGTAGATAGAACTATTAGTGGTCAATTAGAGGGAGGACCGAGGGGTATGATATATATGAGTTTTTTCTTTTTGTTTCTTTTTCTGAAGTGATGCAATTGTTCTAAAATGATCATGGTGATGAATACACAACTAAGTAATGCTATTGTGAGTCATCGATTGTACACCATGTTTGGACTGTATGTGTGTGAAGATTTGTCAATAAAAATGTTTTTAAAAAACAGGATGTGGCAGAATTTTACTGCTGTGTCAGGGAAAACTGTGAGATTTTGAAATGGACAAAGGAGTACCGGATGTCCTTTGGATGAAACGCTGGGTGGAATCCAGCAGACCTTTGGTCTGATTCTGTAGGAGTCTCTCCCTTTTATTGTCGTTGACGCGACTATTTTGCAGCTCTATACATTGTAGAAATGATTCTTATCCACAGAAATACAATTAATTTTGCTCCAGCTGGTGTCCACCCTGCAGAAAAAATCACTCCAAACATCACATTTTCTTGTCATAAATTCATTAACCCATTTTGCATCTATTAGCAAATTCTTGTCAGCATTTCTGATTGCATATCTATGAGAAGGTTCTCAGATTCATCTTCGTTCAAAAGGAGTTCCCATTAATTAAAGAGTGGAATAAAATCTTTGACATATTTTTATTTTATATTCACATGGCTGTCATGATTTTACCTTTTTAAAAGTTATCTCCTTTAATAGTTGGTATGGAAAGATGTTAATGGTATATACATCAAGTATTGGCAAACTCTGACTACTGGGCCAAATCTGGACCAGCACCTGCTTTTATAAATGAAGTTTTATTGGAACACTGACAAACCCATTTGTTTATCATCTGTGGCTTCTTTCACACTAAAACTGAATTGAGATTGAGAAAGTCTTCTTGGCCAAAAAGGGGAAGTGAGAAATAAGACAGAGTTTCAGCGGCTGAGAGATTTCAAACAGAGTTGATAGGTTATCGTGGAGGTTATACGTATGCATTATATAGATATCCTCTCTTTAGTTTATGTTGTATTGGAATGGCTGGAGAGAGGGACCTGAAACTGTAGAGCTGTGTTCCAGTAGCCTTGATTCTTGAAGATGTTTGTATAACTATACAGCTTTTACAATATGACTGTGTGATGGTGAAAGCCTTGCTTCTGATCCTCCTTTTATCTAAGGTAGGGACAGATGAGTAAAAAATTTGGATAAAAAATTTTTGAAACTAATAAGGGGAACAAAAGTTAAAATAAATTGAGTAGATGGAAATACTAGCGGACAATGAGAAGGAGGGGTGAGGAGCATGGTATGTCTGAATTTTTTCTTTTTTCTTTTTAATTTCTTTTTCTGGAGTGATGCAAATGTTCTAAAAAATGATCATGGTGATGAATACACAACTAAGTGATGGTATTTAAGCCATTGATTGTACACCATGTATGGACTGTTTGTGTGTTAAGATTTACCCATAAAAATATTTTAAAAACAAAGCAAAACAACGACAAAAAAAAAAACAAAAAACTGCAAGGCCCATGTCCTGGGAATCCTCTTGGCCCCTGACCTCCTGGGACAGCTGGTCACCCGAACTGCAAATCTGAAAGGCCTTGATTGGGTCCTGGATGCCTTCCGGGCTGCCTGGACACCCTCAAGAAAACCACTTACCTTCTCTGAGCCTTGCTTAGCTCCACCCCAAAAAACTGTCCCACACTCCTAGCTGTGATGGGGAAGTAAGGTTAGCATATGAACACGTGCGTAGTAGAATCAACTCAATGGTAAGGAAGCATTATTATCACTTTGTCTCAAAAATAAAATTACTCCTTGGCAAGACATCACATGACATTGCAACATAAATAGGATGCAAGAACAATGGCCTGGGAGGCTGTCACGTAATTATAAAGTGATCCTATAATTGGTTGTCCAGACCAGGAGGGTGCTGAGAATGAAAGGGAACTGTTAATAATGATGCAGGAAAAACAGGTGTAAATCAGGGCCGTGCAGGGCAAACCCAGAGCCTCGGTCACTGGGTCAGGGATGACCAGACGCCTTGGGAGCAGGGCCAGTGTCACAGGCCTGTGGGGTCATCCTGGGCCCCATGCCCAGAAGGTTTAATGCTCTGCTGTCCTCATCTTGAAATTCTTAATAATATTTTAATAAGGGGGCCTGCAGATTAAGAAACCGGTTCTGCTAGGGAGAATAGTTTGGGGCATTAGGGAGAGATGACGTGACCCCTAAATGTCCTCCTGGGCCCACAGCTAAGCTCCGGAGCCCCTGAAGAGCAAGTTCCAGTATTAACCCCAGCTGCTCCAACTCCCCTGCAGTTAAAAAACAACAGCCCATAATGATGCCGAGGCTGGAGCCTCAGGTCCTGGGCCGCTGGTCAGCCAGGGCCAGCTCCGAGCAGGTGCGGCCTGGAGCACGGAGCCAGCTGGGGTGCTCGGGGGTCGCGTCCGGGACCACCGCACGTGGGTTTGAACTCTGGTCTCAGCCTTGGCCGGAAGTTCCGCGGCCTGGCAGAGGCTTGGGCAACTGGGCGGTTGGATGAGCCCTGCAGGGCATTTGGGCGTGAGACCCCGTGAAGTTCATCCCAGTGATCCGGAACCCCCCAGGCCTGAGGACGGCTGGGCAGGTGGGTTGCTGGGCTCTCGAGGGCGATAACTAACATCCAGTTCACCGACTTCATAACGCAGAGCCAGGCCGGGGGTGCTGCCATGGCGCGTGGGGGATGGAGGGGAGGCTCGGGGGGAGCCCTGGAGAAGAAGGTAAGATGCCAACCAAAGGACAAGCTGCCCTGGCCGTGTTATGAGGGTGGGAGGGGCAACGGGGACCTTTTCAGGCTGTGGCCCCAGGACCCCACGGCTCCCAGCACCATGGCAGGCCTTCCCCACCTCTTGACTACTGACGTTTGGGAGGAGATAGCCCTGGGTCACGGGGCTGTCCTGTGCCTTGTAGGGTGTTTAGCAACCGTGACGTCTAGCCACCAGATGCCAGCCAGCTGCACCAAACCCCTGCTCGACTCCTTCCACCCTCGATTCCCAGCAGTTGTGATCACCCAAAAATGTCTCCACACTTTGCCAAATGTCTTCGGGCGGGGGTGTGGGGTGGGGGGGGTGGAAAGTTGGCTCCAGTGGAGGAGCCCTTTCTGATGCCCTCTTAGCAGATTTCTGGAGTTTATCAGAGCAGTGCCCTAGCGCTAAGGAACGCTTGCTTAAATAAATGAGATGCTAGCTCCTGCCCCTCCAGCGTTGATAACTCTTTCTGTTAGTCCCTCGGGGGTGCCCTAGTCTCACCTGCTGCAACTACAGCCTGTGACATACCCAAAGCCCCTCTGCCCCCTCATCCCCATCCCCGCCGGCTGCCCCCTTGGGGTCTTGCCATGCCTCTCTGTGGTGGTGCCACTTGCAGCCAGGAGACTTTCTTAACCTCTCTGTGCCTGGGTTTCCGCAGCTGTGAAATGGGCCTCATCAGCAGGTGGCTCTCATGGGCTCGTCCTGAAAACTGCACATGTCAATGCACCGAAGGCCCCTGCGCAGCGGCCGGCGCACAGGCCGCGGGAGCGCCGCAGTCACCCTGCACGTGTGCATGTGCTTAAGCTTGGAGACTGGGCACCGGCCCCCAAACGCTATCGGGTATTTTCTTTCCTTAACTAAAAAAAAAAAATCAGTCAAAAAAAGTAATGGAGTGAGTTAGGGAGAGTATCGGAGAGCTGGGTCCTGCTGAGAACTGGCCAACTCCACTTACCTGGACATGCTGGCTGTGGGCCCCTCTATGCCCCTCTGCGGCAGAGCTGCCTCCCATATGCTCCCTGGGGAAAGGGACTGCGTGGGAGGTGATGTGGGAGTGTCTGACAGTAGGTGGGGCTTGCCCAGGACTAAGGGGGTTCCTGGAAGGCAGAATTTTCAGTGCTAAAACCTAAACCAGCCAGGATCGGTTAGGGACCCTACTTGAGAGACCAAGAATCTATTAGATTCCTGGCTGCAGGAAAGCCCTGCTGGCCAGGATGACTCTTCATTGTCGGCAGCCTTGTTCCCAGGGATTCATGAAGGAAGAGAAAGAGACCTGTCCCTGCCATGCCCCCAACTCCATTCAAGGCAAGCTCTAGCTCCCCAGGTGTCCACAGGATGGTACCCCATCTGGCGATGGGGATGCCATGCCCACCTCCTGCTATGCCCCTTCCTGGCTTCTTGGGGTTTCGCAGTGGCCATGTTGGGTAAAGGCTTGTCCTTGGGGGCCCTGCCTTGCCTTAGCCCCAGCCCAGCCGCCAGCACAGGCCCTTCCTGCCCTCCACCTGTGGCAGGTCACCTGTCACCTGTGTGTCCTCCCTGTGTGCTCACATGAGCTCCCTCTGCTTACCTGGAGCCCCAATACTGGGCCCCTCTCCACCATAAAAAGAATGTCTGGGCCCGAACCTTAGCGACTCAGCCTTCTTTCCCCTCCTCTTAAGCCTTGGAGAAAGCACACCTGTGGATGACAGCAGCAATCAATGCTTTCACTCATGAATGATCAAAAGTAAAACCCAGTGGCTGCTGTGAACCCTTCCCCCTGGAACCACTTCGAGAGCGTGGAGCAGGGAGGGAAGGAGCCCCAGATCTACCACTGTGCCGCTTTTCATATCCAAGCCTCCAGGTCCTTTCTCTGGAGGTGAAAACTTGGACCGCTGGAAGGTCACACAGCTCTGAAACTGGCCCCCTGCAACCCATCTGGGGCGAGGATATAGATGGAGAGGATGCTCAAAGACGGCGGGGGTGAGAAAGAGGAGGAGGGGACACGGGAGGTAGGGTATCCCCTGCGGAGAAGTTTGTGAGCCTAGACCTTTAACTTATGCCCTCGATCGGCTCCCACACCCTTGTAGTCAGGGTAGTAAAACAATCTGGGAAGAAAAAGGAAGAGGGTCGGGGCTAGCCAAATGGGAGTGGAGAGGCTGCCCAGGAACTGCTGCTTTTATCAGCTTGGATGTGGTGGCAGGTGCGCTCGGCGCGGATGAGAAGCACATCTCTTCGTGCCAAGAGGGGAGTCCTGGAGACGAAGGAGTTTCAGAGCCAGGTCCCAAATGCAGAGGTGCCTGAGCTCTCATGCCCCTCACTCCTGCCACCCCCACCCCAGTCTCACGAGAGTTAAGAACACAAGAGTTCTGAGGACGTGGGTGCAGGCGCCGGGGACTACTGCGGCTCGTTAGACTTTGCCTGCAGTCATTGACATCGTTTGAGCCTCTGCTTTTCAGGCATTGGTCCTCAGTGGCTTGCAGCTTCTTCTTCTCTTTTTTAATAGCTAAAGCCATTTAATACTCAGGCTTATTCTCCAAAATGCCTTAGATCAGTACCTAAAGCTTGAAACTAGTTTTTCGCCCAGTGAAGAAATTAGCTGGCATTGATTCCCCACTCGCCTTTCTTGCTCGCCTGTAATTGAAAAGTGCTTTTTGTTGTGGGGAATTTTAAAAGTGACTGTGGCCAAATACTTCAAGTGGAATCCAGACCAGAACCTAGTTCACATTTCATGCCTTTGTGACGTTCTTGTTCAGCAGGAAACTTTTTAAGAAAGGTCTATTTTAAGTGGCACCTTCCAGAACCTTCTTTCTGTCTCAGAGAGGCAGCGGCAGAAGCTGTGGCCTTCCCGTTCTCTGTTAGCCTTAGCGTGGCTCTCAGCGGGGTGGGGGGCTTTGCACCCAAGTGCTGCCATTTTCTCAATCGGGCGCTTTCATCCCACCAAAACCAAGCACTGAGGATTTCAGCACGCCTGCTCTGTCTCCTCCCAGATGACTCCTCACTGGAGGGGGAAGCTCGTTTGATCTCAGGCACCAACTGCTCGCAGTCAGATTTCTCACCTTGGCCGGGGAGCAGCCCTTTGAGACCCCACCCCTCTGGACCTGGGGGCTGCCCCTGGCCCTCTCTCTGAAGCCCAGGAGTTGTTTTTGCAGATGTGGAAAAGGGTTTCCACTGGGCCTTTCCCACTCACTCTTGTCTATTCATTCCACAGAGTTTTACTAACTTCTGTTACGAAAAAGTATCCAAAAACTTAGAAATAAGGCAAAAAGATGACTTCGTGCCCTCTCAAATTCCTACTAGAGCATTGTTTAACAGGCCCTCCTGTCTCAGATTGAGCTCCTAGGAATGGAATTCTAGGCAATGAATTGCAAGGTAAAGCTTTTGGGGGGAAGAGGGAGCTGGGAAGGGGTGCGCTCGGGAGGCACACCTGTAAGAAAATGAGTACAAAGAACCCTGGAGCTGGGAGAGTCTTTGGGGTGTCTCAAATCGAGGCAAAGAGACCCGGTTTTGGAACCCTAGCTTGGGGTCACCCCTAGGAAAGTGGGGTGTAACTTTGGGGGGACGCAGTTCCCCTCCACCTAGGGCAACTCCCAGTGAGAACTGTGAGCGATCAGCCGCTGGTAGCCCCAGCAGCTGGGGGACAAAGCATCGACCCTGAAGAGGGGACCCAAGTGACACCTGAGAGTCGTTCAGTGCCAAGGGTGGGTAACTGATCTTCTGTTGACTCTGTGAGGTTAGATGCTAGCTTACAGACACTTTGTCAGCTGCAAATGATAGAGATGCCAACGATTCCTGTCTGGCAGGAAAGAAGAGCCCCCAAGTTTACAGTGGCATTGCCAGTTTTGCATGAACTTGAAGTCATTTTCAGCATTCTTTCTTTCAGTGACTTTCACCTCGGGTGTACTCCAGGGAGCCAGCTTTACCATCCCTCTGCCTTCCTCCTTCCTGACCTAAGTAAATCTTTGGCCCAAGCAGGGCCAGTAGGAAGGGGAGACAAGAGGGGCATCCAGGGAGTCGCCTGTGCCTCCCCAAGCCCCAACTCTTGGACTGATGCTCATTGCGTTTGGCTGGCTCATGCCGTTAACATTTTGAAAGCTATCCTTTGACACCTGTGAGCACCTCCTGTAGAGGCAGGTGTGGACCCAGCCAAACACTGGTGAGCAGAGAAGCTCAGAGTGCAGGATACCCAACAATGGAGCAAGGAGGCTGTGCAGAAGGGCAGGCAGGAGCTGAGCCCTGGGGCCAGGCAGCTCTGGGCTTAGATCCTTCTACTTACTGTCAGCCGGAGGACTGCACAAATGGTGTTGCCTCTCTAAGCCTCGATTTTCACATCCCTAAAATGCGGCATGAATTTTGATGTGGGTTAACAAGCCTCGCCCAGGGACTGACATGTAATAAGCAGTCACTAAGTGGCAGATATTAACATGAGCTGTTCTTAAGAAGAGGAAAGCTATCTGTACCCTCCCAATGCACACATGCACACACACACACACACACATACACACATGCATGCACGCACACACGCACTCCAGGCAATGAGGATGGAGTTGGGGCGATGGGACAGATCCCTGAAATGTGGGGTGAGGAGGTGCCATGGCAGCGTACTGGCGTGCCTGGACATCAGCCACGTGGGTCCGGGCACAGGCCACACCCCTGACTGGGACGCATGCACAGCGCACGGGTGAGCACAGCCTGCTCGAGCCCGCAGTGAGTGGCCAGTGCTGAAGCAACACAAATACCAAGACCGCTTGGCGGGCCACCTGCCAGGAGAGGACCTGGTCATTGCACAGCAGCCTCTCTCCTGGGCTCTTTAATCTCACCTGGCCAAGAAGCCGAACCAACTGGACCCTGCCCAGCACAAAGGCAATGAGGAAGCCAATGACCACAGATGTCTGAAGTTTAAGAGAGAGAGGTCCCGGTCCCTAGATCAAGGCTTTCTTTTTGTGTTAAGTGTAGCACCCTCATTTCTTCTAGGTCTGGTTGGGTTCCTTTTGGCGGTGCGTCTAGCACTGGGGGTGCCTGGAGCCTCTGAAGGGGCTCAAAAAACATGGCATTGAATTTGGTGGTCCTGGGGGAAGCCTGGGAAGAGCCCACAGAAAAGTAACTGCTCTTCTTCATTTATCAAGGGAAATCAAGACACCCCTTGCTGAGGCTCTGACTCAGCTCCACACAAGTCTGAGATAGATTCCATGGCAAAGCAATTGGCAGCACATTGCATCCAAAACCTACAGCAGTCACCTCCTGTGCTGGTTTGAAAGGATGTATACCCCCTAGAAAAGCCACGTTTTAATCTAAATCCCATTTCATAAAAGCAGAATAATTCCTATTCAATACTATATGTTTGAAACTGTAATCAGATCATCGCCCTGGAGATGTGATTTAATCATGAGTGGTTGTTAAGCTGGATTAGGTGACGACATGTCTCCACCCATTTGGGTAGGTCTTGATAAGTTTCTGGAGTCCTGCAAAAGAGGAAACATTTTGGAGAATGAGAGAGGTTCAGAGAGAGCTGAGCAGAACGACATAGCCACAAGAAGCAGAGTCCACCAGCCAGCGACCTTTGGAGATGAAGAAGGAAAATATCTCCCGGGGAGCTTGATGAAACAGGAAGCCAGGAGAAGAAGCTAGCAGATGATGCCATGTTCACCACGTGCTCTTCCAGATGAGAGAGAAACTGTGACTGTGTTTGCCATGTGCCTTCTCACTTGAGAGAGAAACCCTGAACGTCATCGGCCTTCTTGAACCAACGTATCTTTCCCTGGGTGCCTTAGGTTGGACATATCTATAGACTTGTTTTAATTGGGACATTTTCCCAGCCTTAGAACTGTAAATTAGAAACTTATTAAATTCTCCTTTTTAAAAGCCATTCCATTTCTGGTATATTGCATTCTGGCAGCTAGCAAACTAGAACACCTCCTTATACCCAAAAAGCTGCAAAATAACAGATGTCTTGTTTCTTTCTCTGTCTTTATTTTTTTTTAATCTTTTTATTGTGCTGTTTCTTAAATAATGTTGGGGAAAGGTGTTGTATTCATTTTGGGAATGCCAGTCCCCAGCACAGGATTGAAAGTCAGACATGCCTTGCCTTGAAACCTGGTTTCACCACTTTCTTACTGGATGACTTAGAACTTGTTACTTAACCTCTCTGATGATCAGTTTTCTCATTTATGTAATGGTGAAGAAAGCAACCAACTCGCAGAGCTGTTGAGACAAAGCAGGTAAAATATAGTGCCTAATCTGTAATAAAAGCATGAACATTTTAGTGCTTTTCCATAGTAATAGAGGCCCCAACTTCTGGCTGACCAGTACCAGGTGAGCACCCAACTTCCCTTTGCTTCTAAGTGTGGTCATGTGACCAAGTTCTGGCCAATGGGATCTAAGCGTAAGCATCCTGTAACATCTTCCAGGAATCCTCCTAAGAGACAGCTGCTGTGCACTCTGCCTTTCTTCTCCAACGATTCCACCTTCCTGCTGGAACTGCACATGATGCCTGGGATTGGAGTTGCCATGTTAGTCCATGAGGTGACACTGGAAATGGACACCAGGCATGGTGGACCCTCAAGATAAAAGCATGACTGTATAATGATACAGCTTTCACAATGTGACTGTGTGATTGTGAAAACCTTGTGTCTGATGCTCCTTTTATCTATGGTATGGATAAATGAGTAAAAATATGGATAAAAAATAAACACATAATAGGGGGAACAAAGTTCAAATAAAATGGGTAGATTGAAATACTGGTGGTCAATGAAAGGGGCTGGCGGGGGTATGACATATATGAGTTTTTTCTTTTTTCTTTCTTTTGCTGGAGAGATGCAAATATACAAGAAGATGATCATGCTGATGAATGCACAACTATGTGACCATATTGTGAGCCACTGATTGTAACCACGTCAAGAATGTTTGTATGTCAAGAATGTTCATGCTTGTAGGGTGGTGCGACGGTGGCTCAGTGGCAGAATTTTCACCTGCCATGCCGGAGACCCGGCTTTGATTTCCAGTGCCCGCCCATGCAAAAAAAATTAAAAATAAGAATGTTAATGTTTGTATGTTGTTTTGATTTGATAATAAAAAATAAATTTAAAAAAAGAATGTGTGTCTGTTCGTTGTTCATAACAAAAATATTTTTAAAAAAGATAGAAGGAGGCTGGGTCCATAAGGACTTCCTAGAGCAGAGCCCCTTTATGAGCCTCAGACCATCTGCCTCTGAAATTTTATGGGAGAGAAAAATAAATTGGAATCTTGTTCCAGCCACTGCTGCTTGGGGTCTCTATTACTTGCAGAGGAACTTAATCCTAATGGAAGCAATCGGGTCCCTTCCCTGACTCAGAATAAGTGAGCATTACATGGTTATTGAATTGAATTATGTCTGTCATGTCCCTGGGATGCTAAGGTATTGATATTCGCATGCTTAGACCCATCCCAGCTTTCAGGGTTGAGTATTCACTGGTGGATGGCAGAGGAACTAGCACCCCTTCCTTGGACCCACATCACTGTGTAGGCAGTGGCAAGCCTGTGACTCAGAATAAAAGCCCTTGTGACCCTCAGAGCACAAGGGACATGTTACTGAAGTCCTTTGAGGCACTTCTGTTTGTAGCACGTTGAGGGTAAGTGAGAGGTATGGAGGGAATAGAGTAGAGAAAAAGCAAAGCAGTTCCTGAACTCCTGATCACTGCTTTCTCTCCCAATCACCCAGGAAGGAAGAGGCTAAAGTATTGCCTGAACTCAGTTTATACACATGCTCAGCAATCCTGCAAGCCAGGGAGCACTGCTCCCATTTGGCAGATGGTGTCACGTGGTTAGCCCATGACCCACAGCTATGTGGCCATAGAGGCAGGATTTGAGCCCAGGTCTGCTGGGTTCCAAAGCCTGAGTCCTCCCCAAACCCATCAGCTCCCCAGAGACCTGACTCCACCCTGTTGTTGGAGTAACTGCACAATCCCAGGCCTACACTCAAGTTGTTCTGAGTTGCTGTGCATGCAGGAGCCCACCTCAATCCATGGCTACGGGAGAAACAGCACTTTTCTGGGCTACAGAGTCAGGCAGCTTGAGGTACAAATCCTGACCCTGGCTCGGCATCTGTGTGACCATGGGGACATCCCTTGGCCTCCAAAACTCATCACTTCCTCTGTAAACGGAGTAGGAACACCCATCTCAAGCTTTCCCATGAGCACTAAACTGGAACCCATGTGGTGATTTATATAAAGTTTCCAGCAAGAGAAGGGGCTCAATCAATATAAAAAGTAACTCTCGGCCCTTTGATTTTATCTGGATAGTCTGTCTGGTAAGGAATGTGGGGATAGAAATGGGACAAATCTAAATTATCCCTCTGTATTTATGTCCTAGGATGCTGTAACAAAGCACCACAAATGGGGTGGTTTGGAACAACAGAAATTTATTGTCTCATGGTTCTGGAGGCCAGAAGTCCAAAATCAAGGTGATAGCAGGGCCACCCTCCCTCCGAAGGCTCCCGGGGAGAATCCCTCTTGAGCAGCCACAGCGTCTGGTGGTGCCAGCTCTTCCTTGAGCCAATCTCTGCCTCCACCTTCACATGACCTTCTCCACTGTGTCTCTCCTTTCTCTTATAAAGACACAGCCATTGATTGGATTTAGGGCCCACAGTAACCCAGTAGGACCTCATCTTAATTTGATTACATTTGCAAAGACCTTATTTCCAAATAAGGCCACACTTAAAGGTCCCAGATGTTAGCACTTGAGTGTATCTTTTGTGGGGGGGGACACAATTCAACCCCAAGCCCTTCCTTGCCTGGTAGGAATAGATCAAGATGAGTTGGAGCCTGTTCTGTCTCAGCCACTTGCTGGCTGGGTGACCTTGGACAAGAAAAATAACCTCTCTAAAGACCTAATGAGATAGCACACATGAAAGAACGTTATCAATTATAAGGAGCTGGGCAAACAAAGATGGCGGCCCTGGCAGGCAGATGCAGCCTGGGGATGGAGGCCATCACTCCGCATGTTTTCTTTTTTGAGGACAGCTAGACAAAGGAATCTCGTTCACAAAAGACAGGGGCAGGCAGTTTGGTTAATGGTCCTTCACCCAGAGGCCAAAGGTGAAAGGTCACAGCAAGTCCTTGTCTGCTAGTGGGATTCCTGCTGGGAGGCCTGGGGGCCGGCTGCCCTTGCTGAGCCCGGAGCAACCGGCTTTCTAAGTGAAGAAAGGGACACTTTGTGTGGCAGATCCTGGGGCTGGAGAGGGAGAAGGAGGAGGCGGCCCAGCCCGAGGCGGCCAGACTCTTCCCTGTTGCTTCCCCACCAATGTGCCCCATATACCTAGCAGAGTCCAGTTGCCCATTCAAGGGCATTATTATCATTATTATTATCAGTTAACATCTTTTGAGGGCTCCAGGGCCCAGCACTGTGCGCGGGGAGCACTTCACTGAAAATGTCTCATGAACCCTCTCAGCAATACCGGGAAAGGTGAGACCATGCGACAGCCCCATTTGGCTGGCCGGGACACTGAGGTTAGCCCCATTTGGCCACTTTAGCAGGGGAGACCTCCATAGGGCTTAGGGGATCCCGCCTCGTCCCTCCGCTCAGTAGGGGGCCACCACCCACCCATCACCCCAGATTTTCAGAAACGCAAAACCAGTTTCTCCCCAGTTCCCACCCCTCCCCCCCCCCAGCCAGTCACTCGTCCAGCCCCATCAGCTTGACCCCCAGGTCACGCTGCCAGGCCCAAGCCAGGAGGGAGCTGAGTCCCCATCATCTGACCGCCATCCCCGGGCATCCCGAGGAAATCTTGCGGGGTCCAGAGAGCAGGTTTTGTTACAGAGAAAGGGGCGCGATGACGAAAGAGGTCGGTCGTTCCAAACAAACACGGAATGATGTCCTCGGGCGCCTGCGACCGGCCGTGAGCTCAGGGTCCTTACACCCACTGCTCAGCAGCTCTGGGACTGCCTCACATCCAGCTCTAGACAGCCCCAGGGCCAGAGGTGAGGAACTCACTTGGAGTCACGCAGGGAAGAAGACGTCAAGCTAGGTGTTCTTTTTTTTTTAACTTTTCATTTTGAAATAATTTCAAACTTACTGGACAGTTGCAAAAAGAATATAAAACCCCATAATGAGAACTCTAGCATACCCAACCCCGGAACCTTGATCCACCAATTTTAACATTTTGCCACCTTTGCCCTATCATTTTATCTATCGTATCCATCCATCCACCCATTTAACCATCCATCCATTTTCTGAACATTTGAGAGCAGGTTGCATATATCATATGCCTTGAACACACAATACTTCCATTTACATTTCTTACACACAAGGATATTCACTTTGTAATTACCTTAAGGGCAGTTATCAAGTTCAAGAAATTTAATATTGATAAAAGCTTTTATTCTATATTCCAATTTTTTCGCTGTCCCAGTAACGTCCTCTTGAGCTTTTTATCCTCCTTTCTTAGATCCCATCCAGTATTATGTATTATATTTAATTGTCATTTTTCTCTTTGGTTCCTCTTTCTTTTTCTCAAATTGTATAACATATAAACCTTCCCATCCCACCCCCTCCAAGCACACCATCCAGGGGGATTAATCGCAGTCACTGTTGTGGGACCCTCACCTCAATCCATTACTAGAACTTTCTCTCTGCCTCAAACAGAATCCCTACACTCATTTTGCATTAACTCCCCATAGCTCCTGACCCCAGGTAACCTGTCCTCTACTTTCTGTCTCTGTGAGTTTGCACGTTCGCAGAGGTTTCCTTCGTGGTTATCATGGGGCTTAAATTTATCATCCCAAATCTCTAACAATCTCATTTGCTTTGATACCAATTTAGCTTCAATAGCATGTACAAATATCCCCCACCTCCCCACCTTTATGCAGCTCTTGTCACAAATTACACATCTATGCATTATGAATCCCACACCATTGGTTGATCATTACATTTTATGCGTTTGCCTTTTCAGTCCTGCAGGGCAGAGATGTAGCCGCTCCTTGAGAGCCCCCTTCGCTCCTCCAACCAGACTTCAGCTTCAGATTGAAGGCGGGGAGTAAAAACATATAAAAGACCTTGCAGATGCTGAAGCCAGCCCAGGCTTCAGCCAGGAGGAGTCGTGGGGCTGCCACAGGCTGGCGGCAGCTGGCCAATGGCCTCGCTCCCTGTTTGCTGAGGACCTGTGAGGACGAAGAGGCCATTTATTTGGTTTGGAAGCCCCCAACTCAGGCCAGTGGCTGTGGCAACCCTCAGCTCTCATAGCTTCCGCTGCAAGCCTGTGAGCTGTCCAGGGGGCCAGCCACCACCCTCTCCACGGCCCACCCCCGGGACCTGCCACCCTCCTCCAGGCAGAGCCACCCCCTGAAGCCCCCTCTCAGAGTGTCACTGCTCCTCAGCCCCGGTGCCCTGGAAGTCCAGCCGCATTTCCATACTGCCCTGGCTGCCCTCTGCTCAGCAGGACTCTGGAGTCCTCTAGAAACCACCCGAGCTCCCTTTCTCCTACGCCACTCAGAATTCCAGTCTGCACGATATAGCTAAAGCACCCTGGCTTGCTTTGAAAATGTCTAGGGAGCTTTTGATCCCTTGCAAAAAAATAAAATAAAATAAGGTATTTTTTTTTTTATCAGAGACTTGCTGTTTGTACAGGTTTTAGTGTCCTTGAGACACTAAGTGAATTCTCTTGGCAATTGAGGGAGCTTCAAAATAGAAAATTGGAGGGGGTGGGGGGTAAGTGCCTACCCTGGAACAGCCACCCATCACCCAGGAGGGGTGGGCTTGAGCCTCTGTGGAGCTGCAGGGTGCCGGAGGCTCTCACCGTCCAGCTGATGCATCCAACTGACAGCAAAGAGGCGGGGGATGGGGGGTGGGAGGGGAGGGGCAGGGGCTGCATGGGGGGGGCGGGGCAGACCCATTGGGCGTCTGGGCCTCCAGCCTTCGTCTCTGGCCACCACAGTTGGTCAGTCCCTGCTCTGCCACCCCATCTCTTCCCTGTCTATCCCCAGCCCACAAAGACCTTCCCATTCTCCTTCCCTCAGTAGTAGTTGGAGGGGACGACCAATTGTTGTCATTGCTGTCCTCCTGCCCACCCCACAAGTCACCAAAGTGTTCCCTGAATATGACCATTAGAGTCCAGCCATCTTCGCCTGGAAGAGGACACGCATCCCCACCAGCCCCGCCCCCACACACCCCACCAGAGTTTTTTGGTTTGGTTTGCGTTTTTTCCTTTTATTACAGTAGCATACAGAATGCAATTTTTCCCATTCCCCTAGAGCTTTTAAAACCATGATTTCATGTAGCCCCGCATTGCCAAATAAAGGGAAACTCAGTTTCAGAAGCAAATAGACTTGGTTCAAATTCCCTCCCTGCCTCCTGGGACCCTCTGGGGGACACTGGATGAGTTCCTGGTGCCCTCAGCCTTGGGGTTCTGTTAGTGAAAAGGGTGTAAAGTGACTAGTACAAGCCCAGCATGTGGTGGGAGCTCAAAAAGAATGTCTATGCTCAGGCAGGGTGAGGTCGCCACCCACGCTGCACAGGCAGAAAAATCAAAGCCCAGAGAGGGAGGGTAACAATACCGAGGTCACAAAGCAGAGCCCAGACCAGGAGCCAGGGTTCCAGATCCCCACCTGCCTTGCTACTTATTTCTCTAAGCCAACTGGACATCTTCCACCCCCACCTGTAAAAGGGGCTAGAGATAGTACCAGTCCCACCCGATCTCTGTAGGAACCAATAGGCACTGCAGAGGGTGGCAGTGTAGCCTGTGCCTTGGGCCCCAATTGCCTGAGTTCAAATCCCAAGCCTCCGTTTATGGGGGCTGTGACCTTGGGTAAGTTCTCAACCTCTCAGTGCTCTGTTCTCCCATCTGTAAAGTGGAGCAACCAAGCACCAACCTCTTGGCTTGTTGGGAGGATTAAGTGGGTTGACATTCAATCAACTTCCCTGAACAAGCAGAACCATCATTCTGGCACCCCACTGCCAGGGTTTGCAAGGGGGTGGAAGGAGCTGGCTGCAGAGAGGGCTGGGCACTGCTGGGCGCTGGCCAGTCAGGGCTGGGACTGGGAGGGAACGCCAAGGGGCCTGGAGGCCAGTGGCCCACCCCCCACCAGCCCCAACGTGCCCTCTCTCTGCCTAAGCCAAGCGCAGGCAGACGGGCAGGCAGGCCAAGCTCTTTGGCAACCCGATTTTGAGCAATTCTCAAGTGAGTGCAAAGTCCCAGAGAAGCCCATGTCAGCTGTGTCTTTACAGCCTCTCGGACTGATGTCTGTTTTAAAGACATTCATTATTAGGCCTCTGCTCTATTTATTTTTAGACCAGTCCATGCCTCGCCATGGGTGAGACTCTGACCCATCTCCGAGACCAGACTTTGTTTTCCAATTTTTTAAGCCATCTTTTTTTTTTTTTTTAATGAGAACCGAAGCAATTTCTTAATACTGCCTTCAGAGGTCACTTGTCAGCTTATCAGCAGCTTGCCAGCTATGGAAAATTAGGGTTTGCGTTTTTTGCTGAATTAATGCAAAATTAGTTTCCTGATAGCAGCGTGTTCCTTCTTCTCTCTGCTGGGACTCTCCACCCTGGTTTCCACAATCAGATTGGGAAGCCCCCTCCCCACCTCCCTGAGAAGGAGCAGGGTCTTTCTCTCTTGCTGTTTTCATAATTTCCTAATTAGTGTCCCCAGCATCTAACAATGCCCGGCACAAAGGGTCTCCATGAATGTTTGTCGTATGAATGCTCGCTGCGCCCTCCCCTTCAGCAAGGTACATGCCCCATTGGGAGAGGACTGCAGGGGCTAGAGATTTGGTCAGCCCAGATGCTCCCCCTTCCCTCTTCTGAAACGGAGGTCCTAATGATCCTGTTTGCTGCTGGGACCCACTACATGTGGCTCAGAGGGTGTGAACCTTGCTCATGGGGCAGACAGGTGACCCAGACCTGAGCAGACAGCTGGGTCCCCGTGAGCATGGCTGGTTCAAGGGTGGACCTGTGAACTAAGAAAGCCAATCCTGCTGCGTCCAAGAGAGCAAGAGACAGCCCTATGGCCCCATTTGAGCATCAAGCTCTGTGTTGTCCAATACAGTGGCCACGATCCACATGTAGCCATTTAAACTTAAATTTAAATTAATCACAATTAAATAAAGTAAAAAATCTGATTCCTCAGACACCAAGCCGCATTTCACTAGCTAGTGGCTGCTGTACTGTAGAGCACAGCCATCAAACAGTCCCATTATCATAGAAAGTTCTATTGGACATCACTGATCCAAATTCCATCATGCCTGAAACAGATTCCAATAGATTCCTTTCTTTCCTTTTTTTTGGCTTAAGTTTTTGTTGGCCAAGCTTAATCCATCAAAACTAAATAGTCTTGACGATGTAATATAGAGCTAATTCACCAAGCTCCCACAGGTGCTGAAGTTCATCCAGATGGGGTCATTTTTGCTTCTGTTTATTGACAGAATCCTCCTGTTTCTGGACAAGTCCTTGTTAGTAGGTCACAGAATAGCAGACCTAGTGGGATCAAGTAGTTTGTTCTCCCACTTCAACCAGGCAAATAGCTTACCCTTTCATGGAGGCACTATACAGTTCCCTCTTTCTCTCACTCTTAGAAGATGCCCTGGACCCATGATCTTCTACCTTTCCAACCTTAATTGTCTTCATTCTCACCAATAATCAAGGTGTTCCTATTTGTACAAACTCTTAACTCCCTTTGATAGGAACTCTGGTGAGGGTCTGAGGCTCACTTGGGCTGCCTCAAGTGAGAGGGACTTGTTTTAAGGAACGTAGGCCAGCGAGAAAGGAAGAATTCCCACAAGAACCCCAGAACCGCCCCAAACCCAGGTTTTCCAAAGACTGAATGTGGTGCACCAAATGGAACTAAGACCAGGATAGCTTCAGCAAACAAGCTCTCTCACATCCTCTGCAGCTTTTGATTCTTAACATGATTCTATCCGTATGACTAATTCTTTGACTCTTAATTCCCATATATCCAGTTTAAATTCTAGAGAGAGGGAATCCAAGGGGCCTAATTTAGTCACAACCCATGCTGGGAAAAGTTGCAGGCCAGAACTTCCCATAAGCTACCAGCCCATCAATGACTTGGCTGTTCTTGGATCAGGTAACCTCCTCTGCTGAGCTGGGAGGGGACATGGGGTATGGGGGCAACGACAAATCTGATCTCTCAGCAGGTACTGTGGACAGACCAGACATTGTAGATGCCTAGGGCTTGTTAGGAGAGCATCGACTGTATCAAGGTTAAGTGTGCAGGCTGCGAGAACAGACTGTGTTCAAAGTTTAGTTCTTCTGTTCATTAACTATGACCTTTAAATGACAGCAAATTGTTTAAACTCTCACCTATAAAATACAGTAATAATAATACCTACTTCACTGAGTTGATAAGAGGATTAAAATAAAGTAGGCAAAGCGTTCAGCAGAGAGCAAGCACGCAATCTCAGGTTCAGCAGAGAGCAGCATGCTATCAGCTCCCGCATTATGCAATCAGCCACTCAAGACACACAGGGCGTTGTCCATAGTCAATAAGAAATTGTACCAAAAGGCAAGAGAGCTAGTTGTCAGTCCCACTTTTCAGGCACTAGCTAATTATACTTCTTCACACTTCATATCTGGAAATGTAACTATTTTACCTGACTGTAGGCTTCATCACAATCCATGAAGTTCTAGTCAATGATTCTTCTATCACAAGTAAGCCTATTTCTTTCTGTTTAATCTTCCAAGGACAGGGAACAACTATAAAAGCTCTGCCCTTAATAACCCTTCATTTCTGCTCCAATCACATCAAGCCACTTGTTTGCTGGTCATCCCAGGTCAACGGCACTATCCAAAAAGGCTGCTGCCATGCCCAGCTCACAGGACACTGACAGGACCCTGTGGTAGACATTCATGAAAGTGTCTACCCCTCCCCACAGACAGAATCCCAGGACACCTTTCTTTCTGCTTCATGACCCTGTCCCTCGCCACAACTGATTGGTCCAGAAATAGATACCTGACCCAAGCTGAGCCAATCAGGCTCCCTTTGCTAGGACTTGTGACCAAGAAACAGTCTATCTCAGCAGAAACCGGAACTAAACACAGACACTCATATGCTAGGGTGCTGTTGGGAGTTTAAAGCAACAGAAATTAATCTCATGATTCTGGAGGCTAAAGTCCAAAATCAAGGTGTCACCAAGTCCACGCTCCTTCTGAAGGCTAGGGAAGAGTCCTTCCTTGATCCTCTCAGTTTCTGGTGGCTCTAAGCAATTCTTTAGCTTGCAAATGCATCACTCCAATCTCTGCTCCATCCTCATATGGTCCTCTTCTCTCTGTGTAGGTTTTGTGTCCCCTCTCCTTATAAGGAGAGTGGTCATTGGATTTAGATCACCCTACTCCAGTAGGATCTCATCTTAATGAGTTACATCTGCAAAGGCCCTATTTCCAATAAAGGTCAAATTCTGAGGCAAGGTGGGCATGAATTTTAGGGGACACGATTCAACCCACTCTACACTGTATTCCTTGGTGGTACTGCTCAACAACTCATCGTTGCAGTGGAGGACTGACTTCAACTAGGCAGAAGGCAAGCTTCATATCAGCAGGATCAATTGCTTCTAGGTCCTCCAGGAAATTCTCCCTCAATGCATCATTTCTTGAACTCCCTATGTTCTTCTTCACAAACTGCCCCTTCTCCCGGATGTCGGTAAAAAGTGCAACCATTTACACTTGCAACTAGCATCATTCATGTCCAAAACTTGAGGGTCATTCTCAATAGCTCATGGACTCTCACTTCCTCCACCCCAATTCTAAAAGTCACACAATGCCATGTGCTCCTGCTGGCACCTGCTGCCTGCCCTCCACTCACTCTCATTTCTGCCTTAGATGTGTCTTTTTTCTATCTGGATCACCATGAAAGATTCCTGTCCACCATCTATTCTACTACTGGAACCATCTAAAATGCAGAACTACCCAGGGCACTCCCCAAACCCCTTTGGGAATCACTTGAGGGTAAGAACCCTCAACTTCAGAAAAATGCACAAAGGCACATAGCACAGTTTCACCCAGAATTTCTAAAGGTTCACAAGCTCCCAGAACCCCACCTATAATCCCCTAAGGCAAGGCTCCCCCACTTTAAAGTACATACAAATCACCTGGGAGCCTTGTTAAAATGCAGGTGCAGATTCAGATTCAGTGGGTCTCAGGTGGGCCTGAGCTGCTGCATTTCTAACAAGACCCCAGCTGAGGCTAATGCTGCTGGTGCCTGGACCGCGCTTTGAGTGCAGGGGGCTCAGGGCCTAATAATGACTCCTCCCATCATGATGATTGACAGCACTTCAATCCCCCACATCAACCTGAAAAGGCTGACTCGATTAGCCCAATTTTACATAGGTGAAGCAACTAGGTTTGGCCTCCGTAAATTGCTTGAGGTCAGACCTTAGTAAGTAGCCGAGCTAAGATTGATGCCAGAGAGCCCAGACATGCCTCCAAATTCCTTGTTCTTGTCCCAACACTAACATGTCCCATAAGGCCTTCCCATTCTTCTTGTCACCAAGACTGACAAGACGGCCCACTCCTTCCTCACCCAATCATCTTTCTCAGTACCTTTAACACTGTAATCGCAGCTATCTGTTCACATATTTGTCTCTGGAGTCTGAATCCCCAGCCCTTAGGCAATGCAGGCACAGAGCAGGTGTACCACAGTGGTCTGCAGACCCAGTTTCTCTTACCCCTCAGCCCGTGCAGCATCTGGCTCCAAACTCTGTCTGAATTGGCTTTTACCTTCTTTCCAACCTAGCAGGAGCCTCCTTGACAGAAGCTTCATAATCTGAGAGTGGAGAGGCCCAGAGGAAAGCTGATCAGGGCTCTCTCAGCCCCAGCTCCCCCAGCCCCGGCTCCCCCAGCCCCGGCTCCCCCAGCCCCGGCTCCCCCGGGGCTCCTGGAGAGGTGGGTGGCGAGACCATCTGGGCCCGCCTGCGCCTGAGTGCTGAAGGTAATTGAGACCCAGGCCCCTGCTCCCTGCCAACCATTCACAGGGGAGAAATGATTAAAAAGCTGGAGAGACTGACTCATGTGGAAATATGAAAAAAGCACAACAGGCCCTGAATATGTTTAGCTTGGCTCCAGCACAAAGGGGGGATGAGATAAGGGCTCCAAGTTGGGGGAAGGCAACAAGAAGTTTGGAGAACTGTGTAGAGGGCTGAATGGGAAGGATGGAAGGAGGAGGGGAAAGGAGGATGGAGGGGAACGTGGCATCCAGGCTGTAGAAAAATGGTTCCTGGAGCTCAAGGGCAGCTTTCCATGGGGAGCACCACTTCAGAGATCTAAAACTTTCCAGTGGAGCTGGGGACCTCCACAGAGATCTGATGCACGCCCCCTCCATTGCTGGCTACTCTTGGCTTCAGTGCCAGGAAACTAAAGGTTCATTCCCTCAGCAGAGGCTTAAGTGCCCATCCTGTGCCAAGCGCAGCACTAGGCTCAAGAGTTACATCAGGAAACAAAATCGGCACGGTCCCTCCCCTTGGGGCACTTATGGTCTATCCGAAGTAGCAGTCCATGAGGCCTTTGCCCTGGCTGTTCCCTCTGCTAGAATGTTCTTCCCGCAGATATCCTTTATCTCCGTTATGTTTTGATCAGATGGCAACTTCTCCGTGAGTTCTATGTCAGTTAACATGGGAGCTTTATTATGATCACCTGAGTTCATATGGATGCCCCACCCCCACCCCACTGCACTCCTGCTACTCCATTCTGCTTCACTTGTTCTCTTTTTCCAGAGCGCTCAGCACTTTCCTACATATATTTACTCACTTATTTTGTCTATATTTTGCCTGTTTTGTCTATTGCTATCTGTCTTTTCCTGCTGGAAAGGTCCCCTGAGCCTCAGCTCCTGACCTAGCAGCAACGCAGCCGTCCTCTACCCTCCCCAGCACGCCGTCCTCGCCCTCTCGGCGTGCCCCAAGCCAGGCCATCGGAGCGGAGCAGGCCAGAGGATGGACGTGGGGCAGATGCTGGGTTTGTCCCTGGTTTTTGGTCTCAACCAAGGTTCCTGGATAAAGGAGGATCAAAGTATCTCTTCACATCTCTTCCCTCCTTCATGACCTCCTTTGGCTTCTTTCCCTCTAGCTAGCTGTGAGTTTTGCACACATGTAAGGAAATCGTGAAGAAGTAATAAATAATCATTAGGATCATAAGGATGGGGATGATTGTGCGGGGAACTCGCTGCCCCTCGGCAGTACTTGCTGGAATGTGGACTCCACTAATCAGTGGGGGAGTTCCTGGGCGAACTCAACAAACCAAATACTAATAGGAGGTTAGAGTGTGAATTCCAGAGTCAAACGCTCAGGAGGCTCAAATCCTAGCTCAACCCAGGCCCTGAAATGAGACTTGGTGATACTCTATTGTACCATCTCATCACCCACATTCTAATGTGGGCTTGGAGCTCAGCAGCTACCATTCTCAGCCCATGCTGGGAACAGCGGGCATCGCTTATTTCCATGCTGCTCACCCCCTCCCTGTCTTTTCTCCTCTCCAACAAACTCCTCTGGGGCAAGGACCACGTCTTACTCACATCTTCCAATTCCCATTCCAAAATTAGCCTGGTGCTTTGTACCCAGCAGGAACCCAACGTATGTTTGTTAAACACGAAATGCATGCCCTTAATTACTACTAGGCAAAGTCCCTCACTGTAGTTAAGGGGAAACCAAGACCCGTGTACATTTCTATGGGCCTGGACCAGGGTCACACGGTCATTTGTCAGTGGAGCCAGGACTGGAATACAAGCCTCCTGATGCCTGGCCCCACCCCCAAAGTGAGTGAGTGGCAGTTAATACTCCCTGACACCCGGCAACCCAAGTTTGAGAGCTGTTATCATGAGGATGGAGGCAGGGGATTTACCATGAATGAGCTGAAGCCTCAAAAAGAAAATAGCTATTGCTGTCTGAGCAAAAGAGACATATCAGAGGAAAATTTTAGAGAACCCAAGACTGAGACATCTCTGCTTGCTAAATGCTCAGTTGCATGGTCCGGACCAGCAGTTTTGATGGTCCGGGAGTTTCCCAGAGCCCCTCAAAGGCAGGTAGGAGCAGAGAGGGGCAAGGAAGTGTGTATAAAGGAGGAAGACCAAGTGGGGAGAGTTCCAGCCACACGCCTGCCTCACCCTCACTTTAATCTGAGCAGCTCTGCCTTTATCGGTTTTATTTGTGTATATTTCTGGGTATGATTTCCTTTGAACAAAGGGATCTGTGACTAAAAAATGTTTGAAAGCCACTTACTATTTCCAGTGGGAGATCAAGGCAAGCAGAAATCAGGAATGGCTGGAAAAGATGGGACGGACTTCTGGGAGGGATCTGGAAGAAGAGAAGGGCTGTGGGGGAGGCTGACATTGGAACGGATGAGGGTAATAAATGCACAGGCAGGAGGGGCTCCGCTGCCAGGAGCAAAAGCCGAGGTGATAAACAGTGGGAACGAAGGGTGGATGTGAAGGGTTAGGCTTGAGAGGGGTGGAAGGAGGGAGAGCTTTCATTCCCTTGAAGCTGCCCCAGGTCTCTATTTGTGAGGTTCCCTAGGTAGTAAGTTCAGGGTTCAAGGTCTATGGCAGCAATTCCCAAAGCCTAGAACTTTGAAAATGTTATATTACATGGCAAAAGGGACTATACAGGTGCAATTAAGTTAAGGATCTTGAGATGCTGAGATTAACGTGGATGATCTGGGTAGGTCCAATGTAATCAGAATTTTCCTTACAGCAAGCACGCGGGAGTCAGAGGAGCAGAAGATGTCATAACAGAAGCAGAGAATGGAGCACTTTAGTGGTGGAGGAAGAGTCTATGAGCCAAAGAATGCAGGTGGCCTCCTAAAGCTGAAAAAGGTAAAGAAATGGACTCCACTCTCAGAACCTCCAGAAGGAGCCAGCCCAGCCAACGCCCTGACTTTAGCCCAGAGAAACTGACTTTGGACTTCTGACCTCCAAAACTATAAGAAAATAAATATGTTGTTTTAAGCAGCCATAGAGAACTAACACAGTTCGGAATGTGGATCACCAAGACTAGGGCTCCCTGACCAGCTCTTCTGAGATTCCTCTGGGTTTTCCTTCGGGGTCACGATGCTGTGGCTGCAGCTCCAGGTGTCGCACTCTCCCAAAACTACATCCAAAGGGAGGACGAGTTGAGTTCTTCATTTAGAACTTCTTTTAAAAGCAAGGAAACCATCCCAGAAGCTCCCAGCAAACTTCAGACATGTCTATGTCTAAAGCAATCATTGACAAAGGAAATAGATCACTGGACTTGGCTCAACCTGCTCAATATTCATCCTTGGGTCTGAGAAAGAGTTCGTGAAACAAAGGTATGCCCAATATTTGAACAGAAGTGGAGCTCAGGGAGGAGGATGGGGGATGACAGCACAGCTCAGTGATCCCTGGAGGCTGTGGTGCTCCAGTCTTCCATCCACCCAGAGCACCAAATGTGGGAGAAGGTGGAGGGAGGAGTGACTAAAGTTTACTGAGCGCCAGGTCACATTTTATCTTTACCATATCCCAGAATTTCAGAGACTCAGAAAGATTTGGTAATTTGCCCAAGAGTACACAGCCAGTCAGTTTGGGATTGGAACTCAGATCTTTCCAAACACTAAGTCCATAGCCTTTGTAGTACCCACCAGGGAGAAGCCTCCCTTTACCTGCAACCTCACTCTCTCCACATTCACATCTCCTTCCCAGTGCTCCCCATCTCCAAGACCTGGATAGAATCAAGCTTTGATCTTTACCAGACTTCAAAGTTTAACCCAGAATATCAGGGTCCCCTGTGTCTAAAAGGAGCCATGGCTTCAAATGCCCTCCCTGGGCAATAGCCCCCCAGTGGGCCTTGTAGACCCATCTGGCAATCCCCACACCTTCCTCCCCACATACCCCTAGTTACCAGCTCTTATTTGTTGCCAGCCGATCAAAAATAAATGAGCAGGCTTACCCTCTCCAGACCTGAGATTGCCAGAGCCGCCCACTCTCCCCAGCCTGCTGGCTGTGTCAGCCTTGGTCAGCAATTTCACACTCATGTGTAAAACGGGGGTGATGACATTGCTGTGAGAATTAGGAGACCATTTATGATCACGCTTAGTGAGGTGCCTCAATAAATATTAGGTATCTGCCAAGAGAGGACTTGGGGAAATCATGCTCAGCTTGTGAAAGATTATAGGTTACCATGGAAACCAGACCGAAAGCCAAGAACAGAGAGGAACCCAGAGTGCTGAGGCCCCATTTCCTTTGGGAGCTGTCTGCTTGAGCCCTAATGCACCTTCCCATTCACACAGGTATGAAGGAATGGAACTAAAGTTTGAACTATGAAAACACAGCTCCATTCAGGAGAGAGAGTCCTGAGCACAACACCCACCAAGTAGAGGAACTGCTGAGAACCTAACTCTGTGTCTCCTTTAGGGCAGGGGTGATTCGTGAGATTGACTTTAAAAGTCTCATTGTGACCCAAAGAAATGTGACAAAATACCCAATAAATTCACTGGTCTCACTCTATCCAAGATGGCGCCAGACTGGGCTTCCTTACTTGGGCGGTTTGAGCTGGGGTCTTTGGAGGAGAGTTTGTATCACCCAGAGCTGCTCTTCATTGGATACTTATCGTCAGCCAGCAGGTTCCTAGGTTGTACGGCTGCTTATACCTTTGTTCTCAACTTGAAAGTTTCACTGATGGCTGCTGCCTCCCTTGTGGTGGGGTGCCCACCCCATCAGTAATTGTCAGTTACATATGGGAATGCAACCCTCATAGATAACTGCTTATTAGCTATATGACCTGCCCTGGTCACTTAACCCTCTGAGCATCAGTTTCCCCTTCTGAAAAATAAGTGTGATGCTAACTCTGCAGCCCAGCCTGCTGCTGGTTTGCTGAGATGAGAAAAGAGGTGTAGAAAGGGAGGGGTTTCGTGACCCATTCAGCTCTGCCCCAAAACCATCACTGCCAGTTGGCCTGCCGACCCTGCACAATGGAGTGTTCCCCAGGATTAAGGGGATTGCAGGGAAGAAAGCATCTGCTGATCTTCTAAAAGACACCCTCCAGAAGAGGTGAGCTCTAAACTCAACTAGGAGATCACAATGCAATATTTATCTGTTCCTTAAACAGTGCTGGCAAATTCCTTAATGGCACCAGACCTCAGTTTCCCCACCTGTGAAAGAAAAGGGTTGGATGGATGAGCTCCTTCTTGCCTCCAACTTTCTGTGACTACTGATGGGTCTTGGATTTTCGAGAAACGCAAACCGTGAGGTCTGGTGACGCCACAGTCAGAGCACAATTCCGCTGTGACCTCGGCCCGGCGCCGGATGAATATCCTCACAGCCCCATTTTACAGACGAGGAGAGAGAGGCTCGGAGAGCTTAACTTTCCCCAGCTCACACAGCCAATAAATGGCTGGGTTCAGACTTAAACTCGGCCTGCTTGCCCCAAAGCATATGTTTCTTCCGTTTGCATTAAGTAACGCCCAGATTCTCCCAATTTGCAATGAGATGTTTTCCTGTTGTTTTGTAGAGCAACCGGATATATTTTCAAACCCCCTCTACAAGGAAGGTCAAGACTAAAGTAATTTAACTGAGTGGTTGGTTAATCCCTCTGGGAAACAAAAGCCAGCGTCTAAACTGCACCCAGAAGTCAGCCTTTTCGAGACGGAGCGAGGGGGGCTGTGGGGAGGGCAAAGCACCCAGTGGTACCTTCCAGGTCCCTGGAGGGTGGAAGAGATTGCCAAAGGGTAGGAGAGAGCTTCTCCCCACCCCGCCCCCACCCTGGAGTTAGAAAGCCAGGCTGAGAGAGAGAGAGAGAGAGAGAGAGAGAGATCAAAACCCAGGAAAGTTCCCGCATGCCAAACTCTCCCTGTTTTAATTAAGCAGCAAGCCCACACACCCACCCCCACTTCTTCAGAAATGCTTTGCACTCAGCAAGAGCCACCGCGCAGCAGGTTGCAGTTAAGGCTTCAAACACCCAGCAGCCTCGTGAAATGCCAGCAGCCCACAGGTGCGGCGCGCACAGGGCCCCTCCCGCACCCAAGCCCAGCGGTCCCCCGAGGTGCACCAAGAAGCCGCAGGACGTTCCCTGGGCTCCTCCCCCACGGGGCCGTCTCAGCCCTCAGCTCAGGAGGAAATACTTTGCCTTGAAGACTCATCTACACCCACATGCGTCCATGCATAGAAAACGCAATAAGATCTCCGAAAGAGCTCACTGCTGTATGGTTCCATCTGTTGTTTTCTAGCCTGTCGCTCGAATGCCGGTTGCAGCCTTCTAAATTAATTTCAGGACTCACTGATGGATTTTGCGGCTCTTTGGGGGAAATGCCTGTTCATAGGATGCAGGTGTGGGGCTTGCCTGGTTCCTATCTCTCTTCTCTGCCTTCGGGTCCCACCCTCCAGACAAACTCTTTACTGTTCTTGAATTACTCTAATTTTTCCACACCACCAAGACTTTGCACAATGATTTTGCTCACATGCCTGGCCTTCTGACGCCTGTTTTTCCTTCCAGTGTGTCTCAGTTCCCGGAGCTGCCATAGCAAAGTATCACAAACCCGGTGGCTTAAAACCACAGAAACTTATTGTCTCACAGTTCTGGAGGCCAGAAGCCCAAAATCTGTAGGAGAGAATTCTTTCTCGCTTCTTCCTAGTGAACAAAGAAAAACTTTTAATAACATGAAATTTAAGATCTCAGGGCTTTATCGAGCAATTCACGAATCCGGGAAATAGAGGGGAGCTCCGCCAAGAGGTAGAAAGGGCACGGCCTTAGAGACGGGTTCTCACACCGAAGAAGTGACTCTACTGGCCTCATCAAAGACTATCCTTATTTAGCGAACACCAGGGCAGAGGAGCGGGGACACATGGGCTCAACCGGAGTTGGCCGGCTGTCATTGGTTGGCCTGAGATTTTGGGTTTGGGGGGAGCCCAGCGCTGCAAGAAACAGGAAGAAGTAAAATCTTGGGCCCACGTGCATTATTCTGGCGGCAACTCACTGGCAATCCATGCCATTCTCCCTTCCGTCTGTGTCCAGTTCTCCCCTTATAAGAGACCAGTCACACTGGACTGGAGCTCACCCTAATTCATTTTGGGCTCATCTTCACTAATGACATCTTCAAAGACCCTATTTCAAATAAGGTCACATTCACACACAGGGCTGGGGGTTAGGGCTTGATGTGCCTTTTGGGGGTTGACACAATTCAACCCATAACAAAGGTGACCGCTCCATGAGGTCTCCCCTGAATTTCTAACTTGTAGCTATCGCGTTTGCAGCCCCTCCGTCCTGCACTGATGGCATTGGGTGTTGTCATCCCATGAGGTCAGTTCATGAGTGTCCCCAGGGCAGGTTATGGCCAGCGTCCCACAAATTACAGGTCTTCCATCAACATCTCCAAAAGGAGAGAGGGACAGAACCGGAGAGCAGAAAGGACGAAGGATTTGGACCCCTTCCCAAGGGCAGGTCCTGGCCCTAAGGAAGGAACTGAGCATGTACTGAGCGCCACCTCTGTGCAAGGTCCTCCAGCGCTCTGGAGAAAGCAGCCAGCGGCTTTCAACTCCAGCAGTGACCGCAGCCACCTTGGGCTTTTGGGTGGGGAGGCAGGAGGACATGACTCTTCCCTGAAGAGAGACGTTTAAAAAAACACTTAGATGTGCCTTAATGGGCCTTCTTAGAAGAGAACAGCAAGGGTCCTTGGGCATAATCTAGAAAAGTAGGGGATGAGACCAAGGCCTAGGACATGGGGAGAAGTGGGGGGATGGGGAGAAAGAGTCCTGGAGGGGCCTTGTCTGTGAAGGGGGCCGGCAAGTGTGTTTCTAGAGCAGTGATTTGTGACGTTGAATTAAGACTCTCCTCCACAACCCCACCTTCAGCAGTTTTTGTTCAGTGGTTCTTTGGGGGACAGAAGGAAGAGGGAGAATGAGGCTGAGGGGAAAGAGTGGGGCGTCCGTGAGGAGTGTGGGCAGCGGGCAGCGGGCAGGAGCCAGCCTGGGGAACCAGCAGCAGACCTGGCATGCCTAAAGCATTCCATGTAGGCTTTATCTGATCATCAGATTTGCTCTTCAAAGTGGCTGTTATCATTCTCACTTTACAGATGAGGAAACTGGGCTTCCCAAGTCTAAAGGAGCTTGACCGAGGCCATCCAGCTGCCCAGTCAGCCTCACAGAATCGGCTCAGCAAGTGGTGTTTACGGAGCGCCTGGGGTGTCCAAGACTGGAGAAGTCCAAGGCCACTCACGTCCACCCCACCCAGCAGAGGCTGCCATTCAATGGGCTGGCGAATCCCAGCCCCTATAAAGACTTCCAGGTCCATAGGGCAGAGGGATTGGTGGAGGAAGCCAGCTGTGAAAGTTCTAATTGGGATCTGTGATTAGACGGGAAAGAAAGCTGTGGCACTCAAAGGCTTGGCTCTGGCTGCCAGCTCTCGGCTCAGGCCCTGCCCCAGTGGGTACTGATTGCCCGACAAAACACTATGCTGCACCAGGGGTGGCCATGGGAGAGCCTTTATCTCCCGGATTCTTCGTTCATCAAGGACCCCAAAAGTAGACTTTTGATCTCGAAATGAAGTCATACACATAGCAGGGGAAGAGAGAAGGTATCCATCGCACCACAATAATTGTTAAAGGGGAGCATGTAAAGTATACCCGAGTCATAAGTCATCCCAGTTAAATCCAAATCTCTGGGGACTGGGGCCTAGGCACCGGTATGTTTTAAAACTTCCCATGGCTGTTGGCTGGGGAGTACTGAAAGCAAGCTTGAAGCTCTGTTTCTTCATTTTTAAAAAGTGGAAGCGGCCCGAGCTGCTCTCAGACAGAAAAGAACTGGCTTCTCTTTGTGATCTGAGTCCAAACCTCTTTTACTCTCATTGAGAGATTCTCCCAGCAGCCTCCTCACCAGGCAGGCATCAAGAGCCAAGAGGCAGCTGCCCTGAATTTTTGGTCCTCGGCTACAGAACAAAAAACTCTTTGAGGTTGAATAAGAGGCTGCTCAGCTCTCTGGCTCTTGGGCTACTAAGATCCAGAGGCAAAGCCTGGCTGCCCCATCGAGGAGGGCGAGAGCTCCGAGCAGGGCTGATGTGCTGGATGCCCCAAAGCCCAACTCGTACCCCAACTCCTTCCAGCACTTGAGAGAGGGGAGGTGATGTGCAGCAGGATATAAAAGGCAGCAGCTCAGCCCCACAGCACCCCTCCAAGGCGATAGGATGGCAGGCAGTAAACCACGACCTTCCCCTTTCCCTTCCTTCACTGGACGGAAACCAGCTTAAAGTTGACTGGAAATGGAAGTCCATCACATTATCAGTGTCCACATACCCCGAGCCCCCTGCTCCCAAACCGATTCCTCGTGGCACCCTTCCGAGCAGGCCGCCACTTGATTTGTCTGAGGTGGTTGTACTCCCTTGTGTTGGGGGGCTGGAGAGATCGGGAGTGAGTCCTTGAAATGCACACAGGTCACGGGATGGGGTGGCGGGGGTGGGGGTGGGAGGAATTTGCTCCACCCTCTTCACTCTCTCTGCCCTCAATGCAGATGCTGAGTGGCAGTCAAGAAGAGGATACCCTCTCTATGCCTTCGTTTGGGAAACTGCCAACTGCCCCTTCTCACTCCTGCAGTTTTAATGGCTCACACTTACCTGGGTCCTTCGCATTTGCCTTTATGCACATTCATTTCTCTTCAGGGTCAGCCTGCCTTGAACCCACATCCACTCCCACCCCTCTTTCTCTTTCCAAGTCCTCATCTCCTGCTCACACTGTTCACTAGAACGGATCTATCTGATGACTTCCTAGTCCAAGTCTCATGGGCACTTTCACCGATCAGCAGCCTTGGGCATTGCCGACCACACGGTGCAGGCGTGCTCACAGGGTGGTTGTCAGGCTGATATGAAGCACCATGTGTACACACAGATCTGGCAGGTGGTGCTCAAAGCATGCTGGCTCCCTTTCTCCCACCTCCACTACTCCTATGGAGAATGTAAGGTGCGGCTGGGAGCCTGGGGCTGAGTGGTTTGGCAGTGCCTGGGGATGGTGGGAGGGCGGGAGGGGGAGAGGAAAGGAGGAAAATGGGATTCCAGGGAGGACCAATCAGTCTCCAGATATCGGTTTGAGACTCCTTCTCTGGCTGCCTTTAGAGAACACCATTCCTGGGGGAGAGATGAAGAGAGGGGAAACATCTACTCTTCATCTTTCCGTAGAAGAATTACAACTGAACCAGAGCGGGAATCCACAGAACTTGATATAGAAGTGATTTGGGATGCCCAGTTTTCCTCGTGGTTGCTTTGATAAGGAAGCAATCTTTCTTTATCTGTTTCCCTTTGAAGAGTTTGGTTCAATTTGCAAAGGAGTGGTATCTCTATTGTTATATAAATTTAAAGGATTGTATAGCCCTAGAGGCAGGCACCAAATGAGAAAATGGGGCACTTAGGAAAGCCAAACAAAGAGAAGAAATGGCGAAATACATAATTTTTTTAATGTAAGAACAAGAAAAAAACAGTTCTGAATAGTTATGAGCTTAAGTAGGGAAAGCGTTTCTAAACATAAATATATTAAGATTATATAATGTAAGAAGGGATAGATGAATTACATTTTTAATGTATAATTTCTCTATGTTAAAACCAAACAATTCTACATGTAAAAAGGAAAAAACGTATAATTAAAAATGTACCATGGAAAAATATTTGCAACATATATGATAAAATTAATAGCCTTAATACATAAAGAGCACTGTCTGGCTTATACCGACCCTTTCTTGCTGTGAAAATCCTTTGATTGTCTTAAGGTATTTTTATCATATTTCTTCTAAATATAGGCCATGAAGAAAACAACTTCATTATATTCCTGAGCAGGTGCAATGCAGAAACCCAGGATTGGGTGGTGACCTAAACCGCTGCCACCCTCCTTCCATCCCCTCGCTCCCTTAAGAAGTCAAAGCAGGCACTCCGTGAGCGCTAAGACATCCCCTTTCATCCCGTAAGTCCAACAGCTTTGGATATCCTAAACATATGCCTCCCAACAGGGCACAGGCTAAAGACAGCACATGACTAGTTGAATAAACAAATATATTTGGGAATGGTAAAGATCACTGCTCGTGATGCAAAGAGACCATCATCTTCAAAGAATTTCTAACGTAAGGGCTATTAGCTAATGTCTGTGTGTGTGTTGGTTAGTTTGATATTTTCATGATTATCGATGTACCCCCAAGCTCGTTCACATTTCTTCCTCATTCCTTTCAAAATGGCACATGTCCATTGCTTAGTAACCTTTATTATGTCCGCAAATTTCCTTTTTCAAATTAGAACCATATTAATGGGTGTGATGTCTAAATATTCATGGTCCCGAGGATTATGGCAGTACATCTTTTCACCTTCTCTCACCAACATTTTTGCCAAGTCCACATCCATTTACTCTTTTAACAGTTCCTGCATATTATTCAATGAAAGCAACTAATGTCATTGTTTTAAACTTAAAGCATTGGGTTATTCAGCTATATTAAGTAAGAATGTTAATTATATAACCATAAACGTAAGGTGGAGCTCTAAGATGTGAAAAGGTCTTCAATGAATTTGATTTCTATAAATACAAAAAAAAAAACCCACTTAAAAATCAATTAGTAAAAAAGAATGGGGGTTGCGAGGGTAGTTCGGTGGTAGAATCACTGCCCGCCATGCGGGAGACTCGGGTTCGATTCCTGGCCCATGCACTTCCCAAAAACAAACAAACAAATGAAGAACCAAACAAAAACAAAAATAGAGCAACAGCAACAAAAAGAATGGAAAATCCCAATTTAAAAAATAATTTCAATGGACATGAATAGGGAATTTACAAATGAAGAAACACAAATGTAAAAAGTACAGCCTTGTGATTAATAAAATAAATGGAGACTAAAATAACAGTGAAATTCCATTATTCACATTTGACAACTATTAAAAGCAAATGTTCATTGTTGGCAAGAGTTCGGGAGAGACTTCCAAGAAAGATGGTGGCCTAGGAAGCTCCAGGACTCAGTCCTTGCACCAAAACCACTCTTAGACAGGGCGGGACTGTCTGAAACGACTATTTTGAAACACTAGAGGCCAGAGAATACTGTGCAGCATCCAAGGAAAAGCAGGAGAAAGAGGCAGATAAATCACAGAAAAAACTGAAAATAGCTATCTCCTAACAATGGCTACCAGCACCCATCCCCTACTCTTGTAGGAGGCTACCATGCAGTCCCTGGCTAGCTCCTGGTGACAGAAGGGGACATAATCCTCTTCCCCAAGAACAGGTGTTGGCACTGCTGACTGCCGATCACAGCTCTTGATGAACAAATTAGGGTCCCTGGTTACAGGTTTTGAGGGCAACCATTGTTTCAACCCTCAGTGGATAAGGTGGGGGAGATTTAAAGATGCAGCACTTCCTCAGGGCTGCAGCGGACAGATAGCTGAAGGAAAACAACTGCCAGCCAAGACTTTTATATCCAGAGAAAATCCCTTTCAAAAATGAGGAACGATTAAGACATCCTCAGATAAACAAAAGCTGATGAACTCCACTAGACCTGCCCTACAAGCAGGGCTTAAAGGAAAGGACACAAGATGGTGGTTCAAAACAGAATGAAGAAATTGAGATTTTTGGAAAAGGTAACCATTAGGGTAATTATAAATGCCAGTATTATTGTATTTTATTGTTTGGTATGTAACTCCACTTCTTACTTCCTACAGGTGCTAAAATGCATAAAAATAATAAGTCTAGTTTTTTGACATACAATGTACAGAGATGTAAGGGGTCACCAGTACAAAACAAGTGGTGGTGGAATAGAGGGCTATGGGAAAAGTATGTGTGCATGCTGTTGAAGTTAAGTTGATATGAAACCAAATATGATTATTATATATTTAAAATATTACATTTAACACCATGATAACTGTGATGGTTAGGTTCTGGTGTCGACTTGGCCAAATGACCATGCCCAGTTATCTGGTCAGGCAAGCACTGGCCTGACTGTTGCTGCAAGGATATTTTGTGGTTGGTTGATTAAATCATCAGTCAGTCGATTGCATCTGTGACTGATTACATCTGTGATCAACTAAGGTATGCCTCCCACAACGAGATACTCCAATCAGTTGAAGGCTTTCAAGGAAGAAGGCAGACTCTTTCGCTTCTTCAGCCAGTCAGTCTCTCCTGTGGAATTCGTCCAGACCCTGTATCAGAGCCACCAGCATCATAGCCTGCCCTACAGATTTTGGACTCTTCTGTTGCATGAGACACCTTTATATATCTCATATTTGCAGATCTCTCCTGTTGGTTCTGTTTCTCTAGAGAACCCTAACACAGTAACAATAAGGAAAACAGAAGAAAAACATATCCAGATAGAAATAAATTTGATACAACTCAGAAAAGCAAATAACTATAAAGGTAGGCTTTAACAGAAGTGAGGAACACAAAAGGTATCAGACTTGCAAAGGCTAAATAGCAAAATGGCAAAAAAAAAAAAAAAAAAAAAAAAAAAAAAAAAAAAAAAAAAAAAAAAAAAAAAAAAAAAAAAAAAAAAAAAAAAAAAAAAAAAAAAAAAAGTCCTGTATTATCAGGAGTGACTTTAAGTGTAAATGGAATAAAGTTACCAGTGAAAAGGCAAAGATTGGCGGAATGGATGAAAAGGCATGACCCAACTATATATGCCTGCAAGATTCATTTCCATGTCAAAGATGCAACAAGTAGGTTGAGGGTGAAAGGATGGAAAAATATATACCATGCAAGTAGTAGCAAAAGAGAGCTGGGGTGGCTATATAAATATCAGATAAAATAGACTTTATCTATAAAACAGTTGCAAGGGACAAAGCGGTCATTATATACTGATAAAGTGGACATTCAACAGGAAGATATGACAATTATAAATACATATGCACCTAACAGCTGAGCTCCAAAGTATATGAAGCAAATATTAACAGATTTGGAAGGAGAAATTGACCATTCTACATTAACAGCAGGAGATGTTAGTGCACCACTCTCAATAATGGATAGAACATCTAGTCAGAAGATTAGTAAGGGAGTACAGGACTTGAACGATACACTAAACCAACTAGACCTAACAGACATATGAAGGACGCTGCAGCCAACAAAAACAGAAGACATTTTCTTCTTGAGTACACATGGATCATTCTCCAGGATAGACCATATGCTGGTTCATTAAAGGTATACAGTATGTCTCCTCTGACCACAGTGGAATGAAACTAGAAATCAAAACCAGAGGGAGAAATAGAAAATTACCAAATATGCACAAATTCAACAACATTCTCTTAAACAACCAATGGGTTAAAGAGGAAATCTGAAGTGAAATTAAGAAAATTGAGATGAATTAAAATTAAAATACAATATTTTATGGGATACAGTGAAGGCAATGGTGAGAGGGAAATCTATAACTCTAAATACTTATGTTAAAAAAGAAGAAAGACTTCAAATCAGAGATCTAAACTCAAAACTGGAGGAACCAGAAAAAGAAAAGCAAACTAAACTCAAAGGAAGCTGGAGGAAGGAAATAACAAAGATTAAAGTGGAGATAAATGAAATAGCAAATAAAAAAACAATAGAATCAACAAAACCAAAAGTTGTTTCTTTGAAAAGACCAATAAAATCTACAAACCTTTAGCTAGACTGAATAAGAAAAAAAAGAGAATATACAAATAACAAAAATCAGAAATAAAAAGAGCTATTTACTACTGAGCATGCTGAAATCAAAAGGACTATAAAAGGATACTATGAACAACTGTATGCCAATAAATTAGATAGCCTAAACAAAATTGGCAAATCCTTGGAAACACACAAACTACCTACATTGACTCAAGAAGAAATAGATCTCAACAAACCAATTACTAATAAAGAGATTTTGTGATAAAAAACCTCCTATCAAAGGAAGCCCAGGGCCAGATGTCTTCAGAGGGGAACCTCTCATACATTCTAAAAAGACTTAACTCCAATTGTGCTCAAACCCTTCCAAAAAATTGAAGAGGAGGGAACACTCCCTAACACATTCCACAAGGCCAGCATCGCCCTCATACCATAGCTAGATAAATTTACCACAAGAAAATAAACTACAGACCAATATCTCTTATGAATATAAACACAAAAATTCTCAACAAAATGCTAGGAAACCAAACCAACAGCATATTAAAAGAAATATACACCATGATCAAGTAGGATTTATCCCTGGTATGCAAGGTTGGTTCAACATAAAGAAATCAACTGATGTAATACACCATATTAACAGAATGAAGAAAAAAACAATCATCTCAACTGATGCAGAAAAGGCATTTGACAAAATATAGGACTCTTTCTTGATAAAAACACTTAGAACACTAGGAATAGAAAAAAACTTCCCCAATACGATAAAAGGCATATATGAAAAGCCCACAGCTTACATCTCACTCAATGGTGAAAGGGTGAAAGCTTTCCCTTGAAGATCAAGAACAAGAGAAGGGTGCCCATTGTCTCTACTGTTACTTAAAATGGTACCAGAAGTTCTTGCCAGTGCAGTTAGACAAAAAAAAAGAAACATGAACTTCCGGGTCAAGATGGAGGCTTAACAACATGCGCATTTTAGTTCGTCCTCCAGAACAACTACTAAATAACCAGAAACAGTACAGAACAGCTCCTGGGGCCACGTCAGTGACCAGACACACAGCCTACCCCAGTTTGGACCAGCTGGACCGGCTGCGAGCATCCCCCAGAACTGTGAGTTCCCAAAGCTGCGGCGGCCAGCGCCCCTCCCCCACAGACTGCCTCCCAGACGGGAAAGGAAAGGACTTTACCAGCAGCAGGGACTGGGCACAATCAAACGCCAGTTGTGGAACTAATTAACAAATTCTGACTACTAAAAATAGGCCCCCAGCTTAGGTGGACCTGATCAAAGCGGAGGTTGCTCATTTTTGCCCCGGCCCCAAGGGGGCAGGACTGACAGAAATAGGGGGAAAAAAAAGAAGGAAACAGAGGTTTTGTGGCTGTATATCTACAAAGGCTTGACTGCCTCTAGATAAGCGGCAGGACTTTTCAGGCTGCAACTGCCCCAGGCATAGGCAGAAGTGAGCTCTTTTGGGGGCTTGTCTGGAGCTTGTGCCTTCCCCAGGGGAGGGGTGAAGCCCCACCCAGGTGGAATCCCTTCATCAAGGAATTCAGACACCAGGGCTTCGTAATTTGAAGCCATTAAAACCAGCCTACAACCTCTCATCTGTCTCCACCACATCCCCAGCAGGGAGGTCTGCCAAAGTTAAAGGTACCACATCATCTTATGCTGGTGGGACCTGCAGGCAGACAAATGCCACATACTGGGCAGGATAAGAAAAACAGAGTCCAGAGACTTCACAGGAAAGTCTTTCAACCTACTGGGTCTCACTCTCAGGGAAAACCGACGCAGGTGACTCTTTCCTCCTGATAGGAGGACAGTTTGGTCTGGGAAAATCTGGCTGGGGTCTATAATATCTAAGTAGACCCTCCTAAGTGTGTGTGGGGGAAAGGCACCACACAAGCAGGGCAAGAAACAAGAAAACAAGAACTGAAAAATTCTCCTCTGTTAAACAAAACTTAAGCTAGAGGTTCAGATAAAGCTGAACGGAATGTCAACAAACAGATAGACAACAAATTCATCCAGCAAGAAAACCCTAGATAAAAGAAGTGAAAGCAATCTCCGGAATAAACTAATTAAGGTAATTAAATGCCTAGACGCCAGCAAAAAATAACAAATCACATTAGGAAAACTGAAGATATGGCCCAGTCAAAGGAACAAACCAACAATTCAAATGACATACAGGAGCTGAAACAATTAATTCAGAATGTACGAACAGACATGGAAAACCTCATCAAAAACCAAATCAATGAATTGAGGGAGGATATAAAGAAGGCAAGGAATGAACAAAAAGAAGAAATTGAAAGTCTGAAAAAGCAAATCACAGAACTTGTAGGAATGAAAGGCAAGGTAGAAGAGATGAAAAAAACAATGGAAACCTACAATGGTAGATTTCGAGAGACAGAATATAGGATTTCTGAACTGGAGGACGGAACATCTGAAATCTGACAAGAAACAGAAACTATAGGGAAAAAAATGGAAAAATATGAGCAGGGACTCAGGGAGTTGAAAGACAATATGAAGTGCACAAACATACGTGTTGTGGGTGTCCCAGAAGGAGAAGAGAAGGGAAAAGGAGGAGAAAAACTAATGGAGGAAATAATCACTGAAAATTTCCCAACTCTTATGAAAGACTTAAAATTACAGATCCAAGAAGTACAGCGTACCCCAAAGAGAATAGATCTAAATAGACATAATCCAAGACATTTAATAATCAGAATGTGAGAGGTCAAAGAGAAAGAGAGGGTCTTGAAAGCAGCAAGAGAAAAGCAATCCATCACATACAAGGGAAGCCCAATAAGACTATGTGCAGATCTCTCAGCAGAAACCATGGAGGCGAGAAGACAGTGGGATAATATATTTAAATTATTAAAAGAGAAAAACTGCTAACCAACAATTCTATATCCAGCAAAAATTGTCCTTCAAAAATGAGGTAGAAATTAAAACATTTTCAGACAAAAAATCACTGAGAGAATTTGTGACCAAGAGACCAGCTCTGCAAGAAATACTAAAGGGAGCACTAGAGACAGATACAAAGACAGAAGAGAGAGGTGTGGAGAAGAGTGTAGAAAGGAAGACTATGAGTAAAGGTAAAAAAGAAGGAAAATTAGATATGACATATAAAATCCAGAAGGCAAAATAGTAGGAGAAAGTACTACCCATGCAGTAATAACACTGAATGTTAATGGATTAAACTCTCCAATCAAAAGACATAGTCTGGCAGAATGGATTAAAAAACAGGACCCATCTATATGCTGGGTCTACTCAAAGGACACGAGGCCAAGGACACAAATGGATATTTACACACCAATGTTTATAGCAGCATTATTTGCAATTACCAAGAGACGGAAACAGCCAAAATGTCCATCAACAGACAGTTTGCTAAACAAACTGTGAATTTTTGGCTAGATGCTGAACCCTGGAGTTTGACTAACTCTTGTGTACAAGGTAGAAACTTTCAATAGTTAGTAAAGACAATGTGCATGACTTTAACTGTGGCTCTTATCAATATACCATGAAAAGCAAAATACTCTGTGGTCACATACTTTATTATGATCATGCTCACATTTTGGTAATACTCATATATATTGAGTGCCGTACAACTTCAGAAATTCCTTTCTTTCTTTATGAAAATTAACCTTTCTGCCCATAATGACTTATTATAGACTCAGTAAGAGTGGAATGGTTAGTCAAAAAACAGTGTCAAGTAAGAATCTGAACATAGCCACACTTTTTTAAATGGACCGTCTATCAGAAATAAATTAACTTGTAATAAAACCCAGTATTTAATAAAATGTACAGTGTATAAATCTCAACCAACTTCTTGGTTTGGTTTCTGCATGTCCACTTATCCCTCGGTTTATTTGACTTTTTTTTTTCCATTTTGGAATATATGTGTACCCCTTTCACATCACCCTGTGTAGCATGATGTAGCCGTTTGACCTTCTAGGTCAAATCAGCCCTGTTACTGATTTTTCTGAGTAAGTTATTTGGTCTCTCTGTGCTTTTCTTTATCTATAATTTGTGAGGATTAAATGTGTCAATACACATAAAGTGCATAGAATTGTGCCTAGCACGTAGAATGTACTTACTGAATCTCAGCCATTATTAGTCCCTGAAATATTTTTTTTTAATGAATAACAGTCCATTGTATTATACTTTTTTCCATGTTCTGAGTGCTATTGTACCCTCTCAGCCAGTGGAAGCTAGCATGAACACTTGTACAGTAAGTTTTAAGTCCTATTGCTTTGTTGCAAATACTATTACTTGCTATCCACAGGCATTCTGACCCTCCTGTCTTGCTTTTTTGTTTGGGTATTTCCCCTCTGCCTGCTTACCAGGGATAGTGGATTCTCTCCCCAAGGGTGACTTGGTTTTATTTGTAATTGATGAGATATGCCCTGCCCAATGGCACCTGAAGACAAATCTGCAATGGGGCTTCTGAGAAAGATTTTCTTCACGGTGGGTGTAGAGGAGGAAACTGCTATCCTTTTCAGGATGTTGTCTTGTCTGGATCTGACACTTGGAACTGCTAAAGCCATCTTATGATCACAAGGCGAGATAGCCATATTTATATTCTGAGGTTGGCTTAGTGGATAGATGAAAATCACCGGAGTTCTTGGTAAAGCTTGTGAGTTGTTGTATTAGCCTACTCTGGAATTTATAAATTTCCCATTGCTTAAGCCACTTGTAGTAGTATTATGTTTGGCTTGGTAGAAAGCATTTTAACTGAAACACAACTAGCCATTGAGTGTTGTTTGCTCTGCTGTGGTCTCTTTTACCATTTATTTTGGGATCTAACAGTTCTTACCTATATCTGACAAAAAGGACCAAGGATTTGGATCTATTGTGTGTTCTATGTCAGTCCTCTTGGCTAGTCTCCCAAAAAGTGATCTTCCACTAAATTCTTGTATTACTAGTTTTGAAATGTCCATAAACACAAGATAACCATCAGGTGCTATTTGCTCTATAAGAGTATTTCTTTTTGTGCTTTTTGTTTTGTTTTTACTGTGAATTTACATTCACAGTCTGCATTCCAAAATGGTCTTAGAAGACGGGATTTAATGAATCTATTTAAAAAAAGGAGTTACTAAAACCAATTGGTTTGTTTGCAAACCAGTATTCAATCTCTATATAAATGGAGAAAATATTCCTGAAGATTGGTTTAAGGAGATGAGGTGTTCGGAAAGATTAAAGCTGTTACTGTTACAGCTGGTCAGGGTGGAAATTTAAATGTAGATACTATCTGTTCATGTTCTGTTTCTTTTGTTTTACAAAATAGGGCTTTACTGAGTGGAAGATACATCCCAGGTTTAAGAATTATTTGTTTTTTAGTAGTTTTAAAGAATAAAATTCTTAATTAAGAAGTAGAATCTATTTTGCCTTACCATTGTGAGAGGCACAGAGAATACTGCTTGAAAAAATATTTAAGAAACTTCTGAAAAAACAAAAGATAATGAATGCTGAATCGTCTTAAAAGCATCTATGAAAAGTGACTCCATGTGATGCCTTTCTAATTCATTAACTTGTGCAAAAGGTATTGATACATTTATATCAATTATTACAAGTAATTTTCTATTCCTATTGAATTTTTAAACGAAGCTCACCCTAAACTTGAGAAATTTTAGAAATCTTTTAGGAGTTTAGTCTAGTATACCTTCCATAGAGTAAACAGTGTTAAATTTCCTTTCACTGTTTTAACTCTGGATCTGTATGTTAATTATTTTGAGGTAATTGTGATCATGTAGTGTAATCATGCATTTATATTGTTTTAAAATGACATATTCTCATTTTAAAATAATAAATTCTTATTGTAGAATATTTGGAAATCCAACATACCAAGAATATCATGTTACTGCTCTTACATTTTGGTATATTTCCTTAATCTTTTTTGTAAGATTGTTTTACATATAAAATTAACCAATTTAAGTGTATAATTCAATGAGTTTTGTCAAATATATAAAGTTGTGTAATCTCCATCACCACAATCCTTTGCTCCTTCAGCCCCTTGCAGCTGTTGATCTGCTTTTTGTCACTATAGTTTGGTTTTCCTAGTTTCAAATAAATGGAATCATATAGTCTTTTGTAGATGGCTTCTTTGACTTTATGCTTTTGAGAGTTTCATGTTGTTCCATGTATCAGTAGTTAGTTCCTTTTTTATTGTTTAGTAGTATTTCATTGTATGGATATACCACAGTTTGTTCATTCACCAGTTGATGGACGTTTGAGTTATTTTCTGTTTTTGTTTTTACTATTATGAATAAAGCTGCCATAAACCTCTGTGTATAAAAAAAAAAAAAAGAAACATGGCAAGAAAAAGAAAAAGAAATCCAAATTGGAAAAGAAGAACAAGGACTTTCCCTATTGACAGATGATATGATCCTATATACAGAAAAACCTGAAGAAGAAAAAAAAAACCTTCTACTACTAACAAATGAATTCAGCAAAGTGGTGGGGTCCGAAATCAGTATTGTTTCTATACACAAGCAGTGAACAATCAGAAGAAGAAATCTAGAAAAAAATTCCATTTTCAACAGCAACTAAAATAGTCAAATATCTAGGAATAAATCTAACCAAGGGTGTAAAGGATTTCTACACAGAGAACTATAGAACATTGCTAAAAGAAATTAAAGAAGACCTAAATAAATGGAAGGATGTTCCCTGTTCATGGATTGGAAGACTAAATATTATTAAGACGTCAATACTACCCAAAGCAATTTATAGATTCAATGCAACCCCAATCAAAATTCCAACAACCTTTGTAGAAATGGAAAAGCCAATCAGCAAATTCATATGGAATTCAGTGATAGAATTCTCACCTGCCATGCACGAGACCTGGGTGCAATTCCCAGCCCACGTACCCGCCCCCCCAAAAAAATTTCATATGGAAGGGTAAGGGGCCCCGAACAGCTCCAGCCATCTAGAAAAAGAAGAATGAAGTTGGAGGACTCACAAAGCCAAACTAATCAAAACAGCACGGTACTGGCACAAGCACAGGCATATACACCAATAGAATAGAATCAAGAGCTCAGAAATCAACCCTCACATTTATGGCCAACTTATTTTTGACAAGAGGGACACTTAATTGAGAAAGGGAGGTCATCAACAAATCGTGCTGTGAAAACTGGATCTCTATTTGCAAAAGAAGAAGGAGAAGGAGGAAAAGGAGAAGGAGGAAGAGGAAGAAGAGGAGGAGGAGGAGAAGGAGGAGAAGAAGAACCCCTACTTCACACCACATACAAAAAATCCACTAAAAATGGATCAAAGACCTAATATAAATGCTAGAACTATCAAACACTTAGAAGAAAACGGTAAGGAAGCACCTTCAGAAGTTTGTCCAATAGGCAATGATTACTTAGACTTTATATCCAATACACAAGCAACAAAAGAAAAAATAGGTAAATGGGACCACATCAAAATTTAAAACTTTTGTTCCTCCAAGGACTTTATCAAGAATGTAAAATGAGAACCTACACAATGGGAGAAATTATTTGGAAACCACATAACTGATACAAGATTAATATCCGGAATATATAAACAAATTCTTCAACTTAACAACAAAAAATAATACAATTAAAAACGGACAAAAGACTTAGATAAATCTCCAAAGAAGATATACAGATGACTAGAAAACACATGAAAAGACGCTCAACATCATTAGCTACCAGGAAATGCAAATCAATGCCACGAGATACCATTTCACATCCTTTAGAAGGTCTGCTATTAGAAAAATGGAAAATAACAAGTGATGGAGAGGGCATAAAGAAACAGGAACACTCATTCATTGCTGGTGGCAATGTAAAATGTGCAGTTGCTGTGGAAAAGTTTGGCGGTTCCTCAGAAAGCTAAGCATAGAACTACCCTATGACTTGGCAATCCCGCTATGTTATACCCAAAAGAATTGAAAGCAGAGACAGGAATACATCTTTGCACACCGATGTTTATAGTGGTATTATTCACTAAAGGATGGAAGCAACCCAAGTGTCCATCAACCAATGAATGGATAAAGTGTGGTTTATACATACAATGGAATATTATTCAGCTATAAAAAGGAACGAAGTTCTGACCCATGGGACAGCACGGATGATCCTTAAAAACATCATGTTGAGTGAAATAAACCAGACTCCAAAGGACAGATATTGTCTGATCTCACTGTTTTGGAACAATAAGAATAAATGAACTCTTAGAGTCAGAGTCTGGAATATAGATTACCAAGAGATGGGATGGGGATAGGAAACGGGAAGTTAAGACTTAAAAATGTACAGGGTTCCTCGTTGGAATGATGGAAATGTTTTGGTAATGGGTGGTGGTGATGGGAGCACAGCACTGTGAATGCAATTAACAGCACTGAAATATATATCTGAATATGATTAAAAGGGGAAATGTTAGATTTTATATGTAGTAACAGAACAAAAATTTTTAGAAGAAATCCAAGGAACTACACTACACAAGGAAACCTATGTTACACCATAGACTTTAATTAATAGTACAATTATAAAAATGTTCTATCATAATTGTAACAAATAGTCCACACCAGTGCATGATGGGTTGCTATATCTTATTCATGATTGGTCTGTAAACCTACAACGTCTTTCATTCAAAAAAAAAAGACATGCTTTGGAAACAGGAACTCTGATTCAAATCCAGTGAAAATATGAAGTGATACAACATTTCTGGGGACAGTTTGCCAACATGAATTAAAACCTCCATATGCACCCTCCACCCTCGGCTGCCTCCGTTTCCTTAAGGAAGGGTTTTTTTCTCCTTCCCTCCCCCATACCATAGCGGCGCACGTGTGGGCCGGGCGGGTGGCTGAGTTTTCCACGAAATAACTTCACCAAGATGTCGAGTGATAAGCAAAGGTCGGATGATGAGAGTCCCAGCACCCGCAGTGGGAGGTCAGATGCGGACCGGCGAGATCCAGCCAATCCACAGCCTGAAGAAGTAGAAGCAAGAAAACCTTCTGCTCCCCAGTAGAAGCAAAACACCAAACTCTGTAGCAAAACCACTGCTCAGCTATCCGCTGGTGCTGGAAGAACTCAGAAGGAGCTAGCCGAAACATACCAAAAATCTCTCCTCCTCACTGCAGTGCTGGGCCCCGAGGGGAGAGCATTTACGAACGGAGATGGACTGTACTTGGCCCACCAGGTTTTGTATCTGCAGGTGGTACGTTTTTTCTGAATATCACATTTTCATCAGATTGTCCACTGAAGCCACCAAAGGTTACTTTTTGCACCAGAATCTATCACTGCAGCACCAACAGTCAAGGAGTCATCTGTCAGGACGTTCTTAAAGACCCCTGGAGTCCCACTTTGACTGTCTCAAAGGGACATTGTCCATTTGTTTCCTTTTGACAGACTGCAACCCTGCGATCCTCTAGCTGGAAGCAGAGCCACTCAGTATTTGAGCAACAGAGCAGAACACGGCAGGAGAGCCAGCCAGCCGGCCAAGGGACACGCCACCAGTAACTCCCATGATTTGGACCCCACTGTGCTGTAAATCTTTAAGGCCTCTACAATAGCACCTCTGTGGATATGTTATGCTGGTTCTGCTCCCTGCTTTGACCCTTTGGAGACTGGGAGACTCCCCAAAAAGGTAAATGCTATCAAGAGTAGAACTTTGTAGCCGTAAGATTCCTTACGTTTAAAACGCCTGCTTGCGAGTCTTGCTTCTTTGGGGTATCAAAATGTATTCTGTGATGTACTAAGGATACTGGTGCTGAAGTCTACCAATTATTATAGTGCATTTCAACCTAATTCCTTATCCGCATGAAGTAACAAAGTAGCCGTAGATGACGAGGAATTAATGCCATTTGTATTAAACCCAGATCTACTCCTGAGTACGTGGTACATGCTGTTGTGAAAAATATTTTACCTTTTACCTTTGTCGATTTGTAATAAGAGGATTTCCTTTAACCCTTTGGAGCTCAGAGAGCACCTAATGTATCATCTCAAACGCAATAAACCTGTTCCTGGAAAAAAAAAAAATCTCCGTATCCTTTGACTCTCACTTTTTGGGATGTCTCTTAAGAAAATAATTCAAATTATATATAATGATTACATATAAGAATATTAATCATAGAGTTCTTCATGATGATTTAAAAATTATGAATAACCTAAATGTCTGAAAATAAGGACTGGTTTAATAAATTTTATATATATATAAAAATAGAATATGTATATGTGTGTGTGTATATATATACAAATAGTATATATATGTACACACATATATGTATATATAATAGAATACTACACTATACAGCTTCCCCGAATCGTGTTTTCAAAGAAAATAATATAAGAAAAAAGTTTGCCGCAATACTTTGCATGCACTGGGATAACAAATATGGGTAGAGGAAGAAGAAAAAGAAGAGGAAGAAGGAGGAGGAGGAGAAAGAGAAGGACAAGATCAGAGAGAAGAAGACACTAAAGGTGGTTGGGAAGCTGTAGCCATCCCTGAGCCAAGCCCTGGCCCAGGGGACTGAGGTTGCTGAGTGTTCCCTCTAGGTCTCTTGCCCGCTCCTTTGGCAGAGGGGCAGAGGAGGCAAGGCCCTATGGCAGAAGCTCTCCAGAGTCAAGTAGTGTGGGGCGAGGCAGTGCCCCAAGGGAAGGAGTGCAGGGCAGACAAGCATATCAGTCAGTCTTACCTGGAGGAAATTGATGGGGGGGGTGGGGGTGGGGCGTAGCATCTGCCGTGTTGGAATTCCCAGTGGTGAATCGAAACACGCGCTTAGACAGCCACCTACAAAGCACGTCCCCCCAAATAGTTTTTTAATGTTTCCCAGAAGCTTCACAATAGGAAAAAATCAGAAATTGTTAGACTTCTTTGCATTTATTTTGCAGTTTAATATTTTCTTCTTTTGAATTAAATATGGAGGGGGGTGCTGCCCCCATTCTCACGCTGTGTCACCTCTAGACTGCTGGCCAGGTGTGGTCCCCAGCCCCCTTGGGAGGAGAGGCTGCAGGAGTACTGTCCTCAGGCATCGGGAGCCGAAGGGCAGGGAATAGGGACAGGATACAGTGGGAGGACGGCCAGGAGAGGGCAAGGTTCCTGGGCCAAAGCTTGGTACAAACCCCAGAGGACAGAATGAATAAGCAAAATGTGGTATATATACAAGAGGGGAGAAGGAGCCAAAGTGGGAAACCTGGTGAGCCTGGTGTCTGAGAAGAAGCCAGGAAAATAGAGGGGAGCCCCCGGAGTGGACTCCTGTGTTCACAGCACAGCTTCCCAGCTTCCCAACCTCTTAGCTTTTTTTTCCCCTTTTAATAACATATTTGCATTCCAGTACAGGCAAAGTGATGTGATGTCCTTTTGTTTTTTGTTTGTTTTGTTGGTGTGAGTTTATGTAGACATTGTTGTTGTTTTTCTTTATTTTTTATTGTGACAACATACACACAGTATAAAATTTCCCATTTTAACCACTTTCAAGTATACAATTCAGTGTGTTAATTGCACTCACAATGTTGTGCTACCATCTCCACCATTCATTACCAACAATTTTCCATTACCCTAAATAGAAACTTTCCACCCATTAAGCCTTAACTCTCTACTCCCCACCCTTAGCCCACCTCAGATAACCAGTAATCGACTTTCTGTCTCTATGAATTTGCAGTATGGTTGTTTCATGTGAGTGAGATCATATGACATTTGTCCTTTTGTGTCTGGCTTGTTTCACTCGACCTCATGTCTTCAAGATTCATCCACATTGTCGCATGTATCAGAACTTCATTCCTTCTTTATGGCTAAAGGATATTCTTGTATATATACCACATTTTGTTTATTCATTCATGTGTTAATAGACACTTGGGTTGTTGCCTCCTTTTGGCTATTGTGAATAATGCTGTTAGGAACATTGGCTTACAAATATCTGTTCAAGTCCCTGCTTTCAATTCTTTGGGGTATATACCTAGAAGTAGGATTACCAGGTTATAGTCTAATCCATATGAATAAAGAAAGTGTCTCCTGCTGCTATGGACAAAGGATGTTCTTCCTTATCAATATCTTCCTTAGATTAGTGCCTTCCCCTAGCAAGGGTTCCTCTACCCAGACTGGATCCCATGGCCAGACAGTTCAGCCCAGCCTTCTTCAGCCAAAATCACCATCAAAATCGCTTTGTCCCTACTGCGTGCAGCCCTGCCCATGGCTGGAGAAACCGGCATACGCCGGGTCTCTGGGGGGCATTTCCTTTCAGCGATGCTGAGCTTCAGTGACTGCTCTCTCTCGTGGCCTCCACCAAGGCTCGCCCAGTCTTTTCCTTTTCCAAACCCCCTTCACCTCTTCTCTATAACTTGGAGTGTCTACACTGTCAACTTCTAATGGGCAACTTTCTGAGTGGAGGGGAGCTTCATTATCTCTCATTCAATCTGCCCACTATCAGGAAGGGTTGGTTCTATTGTGATCCTTGGTTTTGGTGGATGAACAAAGTGAGCGCAAGGAGGTTAGCTTGCTGGAGGTCACACAGTTAATAGCAGAGATGGCGTCTGAATGCCATCGTCAGGTTTTTTAGCCAGAGCCTAAAGGCTTAAGCGCTACCCTTTACAGGCTAGTCTGGCACCCATTCAGGGTCAGTATCACACATTCCCAGCTGGCTCATATGCATGTTTGAGTTTGAGAAGGACCGGGGTCTTGTTACACTGCAGATCCTGAGTGAGCACATCTGAAGAAGGGCCTGAGATTCTGCCTTTCTAACTAGGTCCCAGAAGACCCTGATGCTGCTGGTCCATAGATGACATACGGGGAAATAAAGGTCCACCCTCGCGATCAGCTTCTGCCTAAGATCTTGCTCTCTTCTTCCGCTAACTGGTTTTTCAATAGTCACCAACTTCCTAACAGCTCTGTCTTTTCTTGGTCCTCTTGCTCCTTGACCTTCGGTCCCATTAGACACAGTTGACCAAATTCCACACAGCTTAGCATGAAAATTTTGCCCTGGCCTGCCCTGATTTCTTCCCACCTCTCAGACCTGTTCCCTTGATTCCAGTTCTTAATTCTACCTCTCAATTACAAGTCTACCTCCAAGTTCAGATGACGCCCGAAACAAATCTTCAGCCCTGGCTTCTCCCTAAATTTCTAATCATGCTTTTCTGATTTCTGAAACTCAGAGCCTCAAAAGAAATTCATTATTTTTCCATTTTAATTCAGTGAAACTCAATAAATGCATATTGCCAGTCATTGTGCTATGAGTTCCCAGGGTTGTGCTGGTAAACTGGCTTTCCTAAAAAGAAAGTTCTGATTTATAGTTTTCGTCAAACTCCATAGTGAAAATATGCCCACCATGGCTGATTTCAAGTGTCTGTCATGATGTCACTGAACATGGAATTGGGAAGAGATGTGTCAGCCATTTCCCCGATGACTGCACTCAAATCCTAGAATTATCCCTGTCATTTTCCTCTCCCTTGCACCCTTGCAAAAGTGGCGATTTTAAAACAAGACCCTAAAATTCTTTGAAAGTAGTCTGTGATAAGTTAAAGACAGGAAAAAAGAGAAAAAAAAAAAAGTGTGGCAAATGAAAAAAGTAGCAAAATGCTAGACTTAAGCCCAATCATTTTGCTAATTACATGAAATTACAAATAATATAAACCCTCCAATTAAAAGGCAGAGATTAGGAGTGCAAGGGTAGTTCAGTGGTAGAATTTTCGCCTGCCATGTGGGAGACCCAGGTTCAATTCCCACCCAATGCACTTCCCCACCCCCCAAAAAATTTCAACAAATGGTGCTGCAATAACAGGATACTCACATGGAAAAGAATGAAGTGTGACCCTGCCATGCAGCATACAAAAAAGAAAAAAAAAATGCAGAGATTACCATGAATCTTGATTTTTATTATCATGAATCCTGATTTTAAAAATAAAACAAGAGGCCTTCTGGGCCAAGATGGCGGCTTAACAACATGCGCGTTTTAGTTCATCCTCCAGAACAACTACTAAATAACCAGAAACAGAACAGAACAGCTCCTGGGGCCACATCAGTGACCAGACACACAGCTTACCCCAGTCTGGACCAGCTGGACTGGCTGCAAGCCCCCGAGAACCGTGAGTTCCCAAAGCTGCGGCGGCCGGCACCCCTCCCCCACAGGCTGCTTCCCAGAGGGGAAAGGGAAGGACTTTATCAGCAGCAGGGACTTGGCACAATCAAACACCAATTGTGGAATTAATTAACAAATTCTGACAACTAAAAATAGGCCCTCAGCTTAGGTGAACCTGGTCAAAGCGGCGGTTGCTCATTTTTGCCCCAGCCCCAAGGGGGCAGAGCTGACGGAAAAAGGGAGGAAAAAAAGAAGGAAACAGAGGTTTGTGGCTGTGTTTCTGCAAAGGCTTGACTGCCTTTTGGATATAGCAGCAGGACGACTTCTCAGGCTGCAACTGCCCCAGGCATAGGCAGAAGTGAACTCTATTGGGGGCTTGTCTGGAGCTTGTGCCTTCCCCAAAGGAGGGGTGAAGCCCAACTCAGGTGGAATCCCTCCCTCAAGGAATTCAGACACCAGGGCTTGGTAATTTGAAGCCATTAAAACCAGCCTACAACCTCTCATCTGTCTCCACCACGCCCCCAGCATGGAGAGTCCGCCAAAGTTAAAGGTACCACATCATCTTATGCTGGTGGGAACTGCAGGCAGACAAGTGCCACATACTGGGCAGGATAAGAAAAACAGAGTCCAGAGACTTCACAGGAAAGTCTTTCAACCTACTGGGTCTCACTCTCAGGGAAAACCGATGCAGGTGACTCTTTCCTCCTGATAGGAGGACAGTTTGGTCTGGGAAAATCTGGCTGGGGTCTATAATATCTAAGTAGACCTCCTAAGTGTGTGTGGGGGAAAGGCACCACACAAGCAGGGCAAGAAACAAGAAAACAAGAACTGAAAAATTCTCCTCTGTTAAACAAAACTTAAGCTAAAGGTCCAGATAAAGCTGAACGGAATGTCAAAGAACAGGAACGGATAGACAACAAATTCATCCAGCAAGAAAACCCTAGATAAAAGAAGTGAAAGCAATCTCCGGAATAAACTAATTAAGGTAATTAAATGCCTAGACGCCAGCAAAAAATAACAAATCACACTAGGAAAACTGAAGATATGGCCCAGTCAAAGGAACAAAACAATTCAAATGACATACAGGAGCTGAAACAATTAATTCAGAATATACGAACAGACATGGAAAACCTCATCAAAAACCAAATCAATGAATTGAGGGAGGATATAAAGAAGGCAAGGAATGAACAAAAAGAAGAAATTGAAAGTCTGAAAAAGCAAATCACAGAACTTGTAGGAATGAAAGGCAAGGTAGAAGAGATGAAAAAACAATGGAAACCTAAAATGGTAGATTTCGAGAGACAGAATATAGGATTTCTGAACTGGAGGACAGAACATCTGAAATCCAACAAGAAACAGAAACTATAGGGAAAAAAATGGAAAAATATGAGCAGGGACTCAGGGAGTTGAAAGACAATATGAAGTGCACAAATATACATGTCGTGAGTGTCCCAGAAGGAGAAGATAAGGGAAAAGGAGGAGAAAAACTAACAGAGGAAATTATCACTGAAAATTTCCCAACTCTTATGAAAGACTTAAAATTACAGATCCAAGAAGTACAGCGTACCCCAAACAGAATAGATCCAAATAGACGTACTCCAAGACATTTACTAATCAGAATGTCAGAGGTCAAAGAGAAAGAGAGAATCTTGAAAGCAGCAAGAGAAAAGCAATCCATCACATACAAGGGAAGCCCAATAAGACTATGTGCAGATCTCTCAGCAGAAACCATGGAGGCGAGAAGACAGTGGTTTGATATATTTAAACTATTAAAAGAGAAAAACTGCCAACCAAGAATTCTATGTCCAGCAAAATTGTCCTTCAAAAATGAGGTAGAAATTAAAACATTTTCAGACAAAAAATCATTGAGATAATTTGTGACCAAGAGACCAGCTCTTCAAGAAATACTAAAGGGAGCACTAGAGACAGATGAAAAGACAGAAGAGAGAGGTGTGGAGAAGAGTGTAGAAAGGAAGACTATGAGTAAAGGTAAAAAGAAGGAAAATTAGATATGACATATAAAATCAAGAAGGCAAAATAGTAGGAGAAAGTACTACCCATGCAGTAATAACACTGAATGTTAATGGATTAAACTCTCCAATCAAAAGACATAGTCTGGCAGAATGGATCAAAAAACAGGACCCATCTATATGCTGTCTCTACTCAAAGGACAGGAGGGCAAGGACACAAATGGACACTTACACACCAATGTTTAAACCTTGTGTCTAATGTTCCTTTTATCTACCTTGTTAACAGATGAGTAGAACGTATGGAATAAAAATAAATAATAGGGGTGTGCTGGTTTGAACAGAAGTATACCCCCTAAGAAAAGCCATGTTTTGATATAAAGCCCATTCCTTAAAGGTAGAATAATCTGTATTCAATACTGTATGTTTGAAACTGTAATGAGATCATCTCGCTGAATGATGTGATTTAGTCAAGAGTGGTTGTTAAATTGGATTAGGTGATGACATGTCTCCACCCGTTTGGGTGGGTCTTGATTGGTTTATTGGAGCCCTATAAAAGAGGAAACATTTTGGAGAAAGAGATTCAGAGAGAGTGACACTACGAAGCAGAGAGTCCATGAACCGGCAACCTTTGGAGATGAAGAAGGAAAATGCCTCCCGGGGAGCTTCATGAAACAGGAAGCCAGGAGAGTAAGCTAGCAGATGATGCCGTATTCGCCTTGTGCCCTTCCAGCCGAGAGAGAAGCCCTGACTGTGTTCACCATGTGCCTTTCCTGATGAGAGAGAAATCCTGAACTTCATTGGCCTTCTTGAACCAAGGTATCTTTCCCTTGATGCCTTTGATTGGACATTTCTACAGACTTTTTGTAATTGGGACATTTTCTCGGCCTTAGAACTGTAAACTAGCAACTCATTAAATTCCCCCTTTTAAAAGCCATTCCATTTCTGGTATATTGCATTCCAGCAGCTAGCAAACTAGAACAAGGGGGAACAAATGTTAAAATAAATTTAGTTTGAAATGCTAGTGATCAGTGAAAGGGAGGGGTAAGGGGTATGGTATGTAAAATTTTTTTTCTGTTTGTTTTATTTTTCTGTTGTCTTTTTATTTCTTTTTCTGAATTGATGCTATTGTTCTGGGAAATGATCATGATGATGAAGATGCAACTATGTGATGATATTGTGAATTGCTGAGTGTATGTGTTGGGAATGTTTGTGTTTCTTGTAATTTTTTTTATTTAAGAAAAAATTTTAAAAAATAAGATACAATTTATGCTATGTATAAGAAATATACTTTAGATATAAAAATATAGATAGGATAAAAATAAAAGGAGAGAAAAAGATACAACATGCATAAGAAGCTTAAGTATATTAATATTGGACAAAATGAACTTCAGAACAAGGAATATTATCGGTATAAAAAGAGATGCTGAAAGGGTCAATTCATCAAGAAGACATATCAATGTAAAATGTGTATATAATTTCAGGGTTTCAAAATACATGAAGGAAAAAATGACAGAACTAAAAGGAGAAAGGAACAAATCTACAATTATGTGTACAGAGACCAAAACTTTTTTTTCAGTAATTAATAGAGCAAATAGACAGAAAAGCAGTAAAGATTTAGAAGACTTGAACAACACCATCAACCAAATGGACCTAATTGATATGAATAGCATACTCCATCCAGCATCAGTAGATTACCCATTCTCTTCAAGATGCGCATAAGGCATTCATTAAGATAAACCATTTGCTACACCATAAAACAATGAATAGATCCATGTAAATGGATTAAAAGCAGAGATTATATTCACTGACCACCATGGAATTAAATTAAAATCAATAATAGAAAAAGTCTGGAAAATCCTGAAATATTGGGAAACTAAACAATATACTTCTAATTAACCCATGCATCAAAGAAAAAATTCCAAGAGAAATTAGAAAATATTTTTGAACTGAATGATAATGAAAACCCAACAAAATTTGGAGGGAAATTTATAGATTTAAATGCTTACTGAGAAAAGAAGAAAAATCTAAAATCAACTACTTAGGCTTCCAGTCTGAAAAACTGGTAAAAGAAAGGCAAATTAAATCCAAAGTAATAGAAAGGAGGAAATAATAAAGGCAGAAACCAAAGAAATAAAAACACATATACAATAGAAAGACAATGAAATTGAAGGCAGGTTCTTAGAAAAAAATCAATAAAATTGTAAATCTCTAACTAGACCTGTCAAGGAAAAGGAGAGAATACAGATTTTTCCTTAAAAAAGGTGGCATCATTACAAATCTTGTAGATGATAAAAGAAGAAGAAGGAATATCATGAACAACTTCATGTAAATAAATTTGACAACTTAGATTAAGTGAGAAAATTATTTGAGGGGCAAAAATAACCAAAATCGGCCCAAAAATAAATAAGAAAACAGAACTAGCCTAATCAATTAAGGAAATTGAAGTTGTAATTAAAAATTGAACAGATATTTGCACACCAGTGTTCACAATTGCATTATTCACAATTAACAAAAGGTGGAGTCAACCCAAGTATCCATCAACAGACGAATGGATAAACAAAATGTGACCTATTCATGCAGTGGAATATTATTCAACCATAAAAAGGTGGGAAGTTCTGATACATGCGACAACATAGATGAATCTTGGAGATATTGTGGTGAGTGAAAGTAAAGCAGACACAATAGGGCAAATATTGTATTATCTCACTGAATAAGGAAATTCATAGTAGAACACGGGTTACCAGGGACCAGATGAGGGAATGGGGAATTACGCTTAATGGGTGGAGTTTCTGTTTAGGGTGATACACGGAAAAGCCATGGTGATGGGTGGTGGCGAGGCACACAGTACTGCAAATGTAACTACCACCCACCGAATTATATGCTGGAGTGTGGTTAAAAGGAGAAATGTTAGGTCATATATATGTTACTAGAATACATTTAAAAAAAAAAAAGACTAACAGTGAATTGAAATATAAACTATGGACTATAGTATAATTATAATAATATTGCCGCATCAATTATAGCAAAGGTACCATACTAATGCAGAGTTAATAATAAGGAAAGCTGTGTGTGTGAAGGAGGTGGGTAAAAGGGAACCCTGTATTTTCTGCATAGTTTTCCTGTAAACCTATACTTTCTCTAATAAAAATACATAGATAAACTTAAGGGAAAAAAACTTCAACAAAAGGAAACTTTAGGCCAAATGGCTGCACTGGTAAATTCATTTGAAAGTTTAAGGAAGAGATAATGCCAGTCTTTCACAAACTCTTTCAGAGAACAGAAAGAGGAGGAGGGACCTCTTCTCCAGCCTTACCTCGACACCAAAACCAGACAAAGACACGAGAAAAGAAAACTACACACCAGTATCTCTCAGGGACATAGTAGGGCTCATCTCAAGAATACTAGGACAATTTAATTTTTGAAAATTAACCCTTGTAAATAAGTTTTACAGTATTAACAGAATAAGGGAGAAAAACTACATGATCAACTGAATTGATATAGAAAAAAGATTTGAAATAGTTCAACCTGCATTCAAAATAAAACTCTCAATAAGCTAGAACTAGAAGAGCAATTCTTTAACCTGACATAGAGTATCTATAAAAACCTATCACTAATAGCAGACTTAATTCTGAGTGACAACACATACCACTTTAGATCAGAAACAACAACGATATCTGACCTCACAAGTTTTATTTAGCATTTCATGGCAGGTCCTAGTCAACAAAGAGAAGGATTGTGTACAAAGAAAATCTTTAAGAAACTATTTAAAAAAAACTAATAGAAACAACAAGTGAATTCAGCAAGGTTACATGACTCAAGGACAATATAAAAATCAATCATATATTTATGTACTAGCAAAGAACATTTGGGAAATGTCATTTCAAAAATGTCACTAACAATAGTGACATTTAAGAGAAACATGACTTACTTAGGGATAAATCTAACAAATTATATCTAAAATCTGAACACCAAAAACTAAAACATTAGTGGAAAGAAATTAAAGAAGACCTAAATAAATGGTAAGATACACTGCATTCATGGGTTGGAAGACTCAGTGTTGTTAAGATATTAGTTTTACTCAAATTGATCTATTGATCTATAGATTCAACGTGGTCCCAATCAAGGTCTTAGAAAGTTGCTTTTTTTTTTTAATTGAAAAGATGATTGTAAAATTTATATGGAGATGCAAATGACCTAAAATAACCAAAAACAAATTCTAAAAATAAGAACAAGGTTGGAAGACTTATACTATCTGTCTTCAAGATTTATTATAAAGCTGCAATATGTTGTACTGACATGAATATATGAATATATCAATGGAATAGACTAGAGGGTCCAGCAACAGGGCCATGCATAGATGGCCAATTGATTTCCAACAAAGGTGACAAAGAAATTCAACAGGGAAAAGATAGTTTTTTTAAAATTGGTGCTAGAACAATTGGACATCCATATGGGGAAAAAAATGAACCTTGAATCTGATCTCACATCATAGACAAAAATTAACACAATATCATTCAAAGAGCTAAACTCTGTAAAGCTAATATTGTAAAAAAATTCGGGAAGAAAAATACGGAAAAATCTAATGACCATGGAATAAGCAAAGTTTTTTTTGATAGGACGCAAAAAGCACTATGATAAAATTTTTTTAATGGATAAATTGGACTTCCACAGAAATAAAAATATCTGCTCTTGAAAGACACCATTAAGGAATTGAAAAGGAGAGCCGCAGACTGAGAGAAAACATTTGAAATACAGCATCTGACAAAAGATTTGTATCCAAAATAAATGAAGAACTCATAACTCAATAATAATAAGACAAACAACCACATTTTTAAAATGGGCAAGAGATATATTCAGATGCTTCCCAAAGGAAGATATATTTTAATGTCCAATAACACAAAAAAGGTGCGCACACGTGTTTAGTGACCAGACAGAGGCAATGAGATATGCCACAAAGGCACCAGAATGTTTAAAGTTAAAAAGACTCACCATACCAAGTGCTGTTGACAATACAGAGCAGCTAGAACTCTTGCATAGCCTCACACCTTTCTAGTGGAAATATAAAATGGTACGACCACTTTGGAAAAGTTTGACAGTTTCATATAAAGTCAAATATACCATTACGTACAACTCAACAATTTTACTCCTTACTTGTAAGAACTGAAAACACAAGTCCACATAGATTTGTAAATGGACATTCATAGCAGAATTATTCATGACACCCCTATATTGGTAATCACCCAAATGTCCATCAACAGGTGGATGGAATGGACAACTAATTATGGTATATCCATAGAACGGAATACTACTTCACAATCAGAAGGAACGATTTATACACACAATAACAGGGAGGAATAAAAAACAAAAAACTACGCTGAGAGAAGGAAACCAGACACAAAAAAAGTTCATAGTGTATGATTCCACAAATAGGAAATTCTAGAATTCTCAACTGGGGACAATTTTGCCATCCAGGGGCATTTGGCAACATCTGAGGACATTTTGATTGTGATGTCTGCACAGATGCTCCTGGCATCTAGTGTGTAGAGACCAGGGATGCTGCTAAACATCTACAATGCACAGGATGACCCCAGGAGCAAAAAATTATCCAGCCTCAAATGTCAGTAGTACCAGTCGAGAAGCACTGGGCTTAATTAATCTACAATGACAGGCAGCCCATCAGTGATTGTCTCAGGCTGGGGGCGAGAGAGGGAGGATTGACTGCAGGGGGAAAAGAGTGAAGAAATGTTTTATATCTTGCTTGGTGATGGTTACACTTGTCAAGACTCAATGAATTATACACTCAAAAGGGAGCATTTTATTTTATGCAAATTACACCTCAATAAAATTGATTTTTATAAAAATGACTCTGAATGGCATTCCCATCCAGCAGGTAACTAAAGGGCATGGTTCTAACTTATAAATGTCTCTGAGCAAACCTCAGGTACTGAATATAATGAAGATGTTTTCTTCACTGGACAGGCCCTGCGAGATAGCAATTTGGAAACCCTTCCCATCCCATCAAAGTGCATCGGTGCTTTTTAATACAATTTGAGGAGGGTGGAACCAGGGGGGGAGCATATGGGCAAGAATAAAGAATCCCTCTGGTCAATCAATAGTATTATATCATATTATAACACACCTACATATGTGTGTACACAGACACCTTCACATGGCCATTTGCACACGTGCTATTTCCATGGTACCCGACACAAAGAAAGCACATAAGTGTCAGGAACCTTTGCCCTAATGCCACATTCTGCATGCTTTTATCTATATCTCCATTGATGTTCTGATCAAACCAAAAGACTCCAACCTTTTAGGTAGAGTGCAGTCTCTCTGAGGGGAGGTATTGTGAATAGAAGGCAGCTTCTACAGGAATCTTCTCAGAAACTCAGCAACTTTCAGCGCTGTGCTAGCCCCAGCTCCTACCCCTTGTAAGCCCTTCTTGTGCACATCTCCTCCCAAGCGCCGGTGCAGTGACCTCAGAGGAACGGTTTGAAATTGGTCACGGTGGGGAGCATGGAAATTGGCAAACGGGACTAATCCAGCCTCGCTCCCTTGGAGAGCTGGTTGTTAAGCGTTTGCCAGCACCTTGCTGCCTCTGACTCAGAAAGAAATGAAATTCATACTCAAGAGCAAATGCACGTGGGTGCAAACACGAACGCTGTGCTTTGGAACTTGTGATTTTCCCCCTCATGTCACAAAGACACTTGCAAGCTGCCCTGAAGATCCTTCTTTCTGTAAAGAGAAAGCAAGGGTGGGGGGGGGGGGGCCTGGATAAGTTCCACATGGTGTTTTAAAAGAAAATCCTAATGGGTAGCAGAGGGGACTTCTGGTCGAACGAAACAAAACAAAGTGTTTATTTTAAGACGCTGTTCTTTGTGCTGGGATAAAGCGGTTCGGGGGTATAGAGATGAGTGAGATTTTAGTCATGTCCTCAAAGGAATAATCGAAAAGCTCCCATGTGGGAAGGGCCAGTGGGGAACAGCCTCTGCACAAGGTGGTTCAGCTGCTCTCGAGCCTCACAAGCCCCACAAGCCCTTCGTTTTGCTCTAGGTGGAGCAGGGCGCCCTACGGCTGCCTGTGCCTGACACACCCGCTGCTTTTCCAAGCCAGGGAGGCCACGGCCAGCGGAGGGGAACGGCAAGGAGCATCCCTGCCCGTGGCCACAGCCCCCTCTGGAAATCCTAGCTCTAAACTTTCAGAGGGCCGGCCTGGCCCGAGAGGTCAAGTTCATGTCCGCCTGGCATGGGGACATGTGAGCCAGGCCTGATGCCCCGAGTGTGGCTCCGCTGACATCAGCAAAACTGATGTCCTGGAAGTGGGAGCTATAGAGAGTCCCACGATTGAAGGGCTCTCCTGGCTTTGTTCTCCCCTACATCAAAGAACAGGGTTGGATCACTGCAAGATACTGGCCAATGTTCTTGAACCTGGAAATCACTCCTGGAAAGGTGAAGGCTTCTTTGAGCTCTATCTGAGGTCAAAGGCTGGGGACAGGTGTCCTTCATCCACCCCCCGGCAGGGCGTGAGGAGCCAGCCCCTGCCGGAGCGGGGCCCAGAGTCCAGGCCCACCGGGCTCTGAGAGCTTCATGGGGCCTGGGGTGGGGCAGGTTTGGGGTCATCAGGTCCAGCCCCCTGCCTCCCTGCTCTGCTGGGAGCATCTAAGGAGGAGTCATGGGAGAAAGATAGCCGCTCAAGACCCGCTGTCTCCTCAATCTCTCTTTCTCTCTCTCTCCCTCTCTGCACTGTCACTCTCTGATAGTGGGACTTTAAAAACTTGATTAACAAAAAAAAAGTAGTAATAAAAGAAAAGGAAGACAACACAAAAGAGCAGGGAGGGGAACTGTAGGTACAAATCAATGAAACCTTTAAACCTTCTACGCTGAAAAAGTCTGCATTTGTCTGTTGTCTCAGGGAGCGCGCTGAATGGCTGGGAAACTGTTTTTAATAAACAAGAGTTCAAACACTGGGGCTCCGTAGCCAACAGTCACGCCTTAAACTCTAAACTTTACAGGAAAACTCTTCCAGTCCCTTTGAACTTTCCTTCCCTCTCGGCGGAGCATTCCAGTGTTTATGCATTTTTTTGAGATTGCTGGCAGGATCCCGAGGCGCTTTGAATACTTTCCCCCTCTTTAGCAATCTCCTGCCTTCAGAACCCATTAATGCCTCACTCAGCAACATCAAGGTATTGCTTTGAAGTCCCTTCTGGCTACAGGCCTCTCACACTCTTTGGTTACTGTGCAATCAAATAATTAAATGGATTCTCAGAGAGAAAAAAAAATCATTCTTTTCCTTGGTAATTAAACACTCCAGGTTGGGCAGGAGCGCTGGGCTGCCAAGGGAGGAGAATCTAGAAAGACTTGGAGCCCAGGAGTCTTTGCTCGCGGCCTCCAGGGGAGAAAAATAATAACGAGAAAGTCAGCTCGGTCCTCACTTCCCTTCTTGCTCTGGCAGCTTCCCCGTGCCCCCAGCTCTGGGCTCAGGAGCTCCCTTCCTAGGAGTGGGGGCCGAGGGCAGAATCCCCGCCGGGAGGTCCCTTCTCGGGGAGCTGCAGGGGTGCGGCTGGGGTTGCGGGCAGGAGGCATCTCCCGGCCAAAGTAAGCCCGTCAGACACTGTAGCTGCTGGAGGGCAGGGAGCCCGGCTCAGCCCCTCTCCCCT